>JAVYIG010009881.1:0-73965 GCA_035222895.1 Strongylocentrotus droebachiensis
CAAGACCCCAAAGTAAGTCCTCTTCCTGTCCGTATCATACAGAAATCTTTAGCAGCTCAACGTCCAGGTAGAGATTCGTTTGTCCTACGCATGCTCCAACGACAACTGCTTTGCCAAATTCTTTACTTCAAACCTGTACCAAACACTATACCTGACCCTTAACCCTCAGTAGGGGGGGGGGGGGGGGGGGGGGGCTAAATATTTGTATACATACATCTTGAATTGAAATGAATTACACTAAAATCAACCCCACTTGTCATTTCATGACATGTTCTAAATTCTTCTGGTAGCCAGTATTTATTGTTACATCAAATATATCAGTATTTTTATCAGGATCAATATTATCAGTTAAATCATCAAAAACATTGTCAGTATCTTCATTCAATATAATTACCAAACTCTGAATTAGAAAGAGTACTTAATGGAAATACAAAGTCACACACTTTTATCAGCAGTGTTCAGCACTCGCACAAAAGGAAGAAAATCCAAAACCCAACAGCAAACAATGACTAACTTACGAACATATTATAGAAAAGATGTGAATTTCACAATCACAGCCTGTGAATGGGTCTTTTTTCGGCCCCTTCGTTTACTCTTCCTTTCTTGCCACTCTATGTGATCAATATATGTCACATTTTGATAGTTGTACCCCGAGTCACTGATTTGCGACTCTGCATACAATTTCATCCTCCCAATGACCAGCTACTTCAGGTTCGGCGATTCTGTAGAATTTCAAGCAATTCCGCCACAAGTATATTTGTATACATATTTCTTGAATTGAAATGAATTACACTAAAAATCCACTCCACTTGACATTTCATGACATGTTCTAAATTCTTCTGGTAGCCAGTATTTATTGTTTACATCAAATATATCAGTATTTTTATCAGGATCAATGTTATCAGTTACATCATCAAAAACATTATCACTATCTTCATTCAATACGATTACCAAACTCTGAATTAAAAAGAGTACTAAAGGGAAATACAAAGTCACACACTTTCATTAGTTCTGCTTCATTTGCTGCCATTTTGAGGTTTAAATTGCATCACTTTGTTGTGATACTTGCTCTTTCAGGCGACAACTTTCGCTAACTTTTGATACCAGACTTGCTTCCAATTCTAGCATTTTTTATGTGTGAGCAATTATTTTGATTTTTTGATTTTATCTGTTATATATATACAGCCTGGAATGATGTGCATCTCAAAGTATGCCGAGGACGACTCCTGGTATCGGGCAACAATCCAGACGGTCAGCAAAGAATGTATGGCCACCGTCTTCATGGTGGACTTCGGCAACACGGAGAAGGTTTCCTTCAATGACCTTCGACCTGCCTCGCCAGAACTCATGAACTTCCCAGTATTTGTAAGTGAAATTACTGAAAATGGTTTCATCTTTATAGTTGAGTATATATATTTATGATGCACACTAAAATGCTTTCTGAAAGAAATCATGTCGTGAAGTGCAATGGGTTTAGTACAGTCAACCTTTTCAGGGCCTTTGTTGCCATTCATTTGCATGTTTAAAAAAACGGAGCCCCCTTTTTTTCTTTTCTTTTTATTGCAGTGATTTATTTTGTCATATCTGAACAAGTCTGAATAATTTACGAGACCTTATCAGTTTGTCATTTCACGGACCCTCAAATTGCATACCTGCCAACCTGAGACGAGAAATTAGGAGTAAATTTTTCTGGATGGACTACGAGGTCGCGAACCACCGAAGGATTGGGGAAGTAGCCCGTAGATTTGGGGGGGGGGGGGGGGGGGGGGGTACACAGGACTTTAGGGTCTATTTTTTTTTCTCTCCATTTTAATGGTGCAAATGGGCCTTTTCCTTCAACCTTTTCGCCCCACACATAAACAATTTTTGAAATATCAAAATGTGAACACTCACAAAACTATATGTTTCACTACCCACCTCAGTTAGGAGCCCTATTTTGCAAAGGTAGAAAGATTCAGAATTACTGGCTACTGGAACCAACCAATCCAGCTGATGTACAACTTTTGGCCTTCTTCAGTAGCTGACTAGAATGGTTCATCATGTAGCAGGGTGTGTCTGAAGCAAGTAACTCCATCCGCCTGGTCATGAGGTTGCCTAGCATACGAGTTGACAAGCAAGCACGAAACTCTGTTTTGTTCTTATTGACGAGGCTGAATATGCGTTCACAGTCCGCATTGCTGTGGTACATCACAAGTAGTAACCTCGCAATTTTGTACAAGGATGTGTACTTGGGCTTGCCAGTTGCAGGCGATGTCAGCTTGGAGATGGAATGCCACACCTGGTCAATTCTCACATCAGGTTGAAGAATTTCTTCAGAGAAACGGTTTGCTTGGAAATGACAGAATTCGTCTTCTACTTGTTCCTTCTCTTGTGGTGATAGACACTGAGGGAATTTCTTCACATAGAACATCCACTGGGATAGCTTGATGTTTGTCCTCTTTGCTACATCAATGATCTCAGCATTGACAAGAACATCATCCTTGAAAGGGTAGGACTTCTTCATGTACTCACATGCTGCCACATAATATTTTCTTGCACTGGCATAGAATTCCTTCACATTACATGATTCTGTGTTCTCTTCAATGAATTGACGGGCTGGTTGTCCAATGAATAACTCATCGTCACATTTCCGATTCATTTCAGAGTGAAAGTCTTCTTCATATACCTTGGATTGTTTGGCTACAACATCTGGCTTAACAAACCTTACAAGCAATTCTTGCAGCTGGTGACACATAACACTATGTAATCTATGTATGCATGGCTCATCTTTTTGAAGAAAGATATTGGCCACTTCAAAAATGGGTATAGCTTTTGTCAAGAAAAGACAGTACAGTTTGTAGTTTGGATCTTTCATCATAGTGCAGACATTACGAGATTTTGATGATGCATAAGATGATGATGGTTGGGACTTTGCAGCTGATGACTTCTGTGCAGAATGTGGAGTCTTATCAGGACCAGTGGCACTCCCTGCTTTCAATGTCTTTGAGGATGATGCTACTTTGCTTGCTACAGTACCAGTCAGTGTCTTTGAGGATGATGCTACTTTACTCGCTACAGTGCTAGTCAGTGTCTTTGAGGATGATGCTACTTTACTCGCCACAGTGCCAGTCAGTGTCTTTGAGGATGATGCTACTTTACTCGCAACAGTGCCAGTCAGTGTCTTTGAGGATGATGCTACTTTACTCGCTACAGTGCCAGTCAGTGTCTTTGAGGATGATGCTACTTTACTCGCAACAGTGCCAGTCAGTGTCTTTGTCTTTGAAGATGATGCTACTTTTCTCACCACAGTGCCAGTTAGTGAAGAACGTGATGCTATACGTACAGTCTTTGAAGACTTTGGTGTGTTGGTGGCATGTAGTTTTTTATCTGTTTCTTAGGGGGAGAGGTAACGAGAGGGTCCGATGCACTGCGTTTCCTTGTACATGGATTATTCTTCTTGTCCTCTTCATTGAAGAACAACAACAAAGCATTCCATTGTTCTAGCAGACGCTCAATACAGTGCCCCAGGGAAAGCCAACGGGTTGCCACATGCTTCACAATTTTGTGATGAGGGACACCAGCCTTTTTCTGGAACTCTTTGAACTCTTGTTTTCGTTTGCTGCTTTTCTCTAAGTAGTAGAAAATATCTACGAGGAGATCATCAACGGAAACTGGCAGTTGTTTAGCAGCCCTTCCTGCAGCCAAGTGAATAAGATGACAGGGACAACCTGTAAAGAAAATAAAATATTGTTTTATAATAGAGAGTTTTATTATGTTATGAAAAGTATTTACTGTAGAATAGAATAGAAACTAAGAACATCACAAAAGTAACAAACTATTACATTAAAATCCACAATTACAAAAATGTTACTAAAATCAAATAATTAATATGAATTAAAAAACTGTATTTAAAATCAGTTTTCACCTTAAATCAATTCAGGAAGTACCAGGGTGCTACAAGAATTTTTTTCACCACTTGCCCTGTCGGGCAAGTGGGTTTTCAATTTACTTGCCCAAACAATATTTCCACTTGCCCAAAACTTTAAAGCGAAAAAGGACTCGAGGTTAAAGCATTTATTATCTCGTAATGATAAGTTAGTGTTTTAGATAGCAAATTAATGCACATACATGTACAGTGTAACTGTACTGAATAATAACCTAATATGTCAAAGAAAATGGTCAACAAAGGATGGTTGAAGGTTTAAAAAACGCATTTTGGCTGGCGGTGCCTCCATGTTTACTAGCACAATCGAGAAAAAACAGCTGATCAACGCACGTGTGTGTCTGTGCAAGCCGCTGTCATTTGGAAACGTAGGCTAATTTTCAGCTGTTAATAATTTGGGTCAACTCTTCCATCAAGAAACGTCATGTAAATAATGGGTAATCAACTATTTTAAATAAAGTACGGACATTTTTATTTCATCATTCACTGCTATAAATATCATGCCAAAATTTGTAAATTCTTACTAAATAATAATATTGAAGATATTTTACGATAAATCTCGGATAAGTATGCGAAAACTAGACTAAACAACGTCGCTAAAACCATGAAAACAAAACAACAACGGCTTATATTCTGGGGGTCTCGATACTATTATCAAAATGACTCGCTCGGTCGGATCTTGAGACCGCAGTAATAAATTGAAAACGAGACAAAAACATTCATCTGATTTATATGAGCAGCGAGTTTTAAATAATATGTTCACAATCATTAACAGTCATTATGAATAAATATCAAACATTTGACTTTTTGTACTTACTAGAAAATCCCTGTTGTTTATTCCATTCCGATTCGCACGTGTTCATTTCCCTAGAATAATGACGTCATATTTGGCGTGATTCAACCAATCGGCAATCAGAGAATAGCAAAGGCCTGTCGGTGCGGCCTGCAGAGCTAGAGAGAGAGAGCGCGAATAAGCTCGCAGCTGGTACGATCGCGCTAGCTGTCTCTAGCTAGCTCACGGCCGGCCGTGCGTGGAGGCGGAGCGGCATTCATGGCTTGAAGTGTCACTGTTGCATGCGCGCTGAGCTAGCTGAGCTGGCTAGCTGTCTGTGAAGTTTTTTCGAAATCGGAACGATCGCTTTTTTGCTTCTGGATTTTGACGACGGGTAAGAAGTTGACGGGTGAATGGTAGAGTTCTTGGACACTAGGAAATTACTGTAAAAGTATCACTTGCCCGAATCGGGCAAGTGATAATTTGATTTACTTGCCCGACGGCTCAATTTGGTTGCCCCGGGACGTCGGGCAAGCGGGTTTGTCGTGCCCTGAGTACTAAATAGGGCGAGTGTCACATATATATTTTTAAAATTCGCATTGAAAATTCTAAGCTCAACAGTTAAAACTAAATATCATCTACAGACTACACTTGTAATCTACATATTGGTTAGTCTCTTAAAGGTAAAGACCAGTAATGGTCATGCGATTGCATTGTGAAAGAAACGTTGTGGAATCGATCAGAAAAGGTCGATCATCTAGCATCTAGCATCTGCAAGGTTCTGGAATCATCAAAATGATAAGAAATTTGGCCCATTCTTCGTAAAGTTACAAGCACTATACACAGAAAGATGTATATGGGACTACCCTATCTCTCTCACCAGACCATGAGAGAAATAAATTTACCAAATATATGAATTAGTAGGCGGTTTCCCGGCAAATTTTGTATCATCATGTATTAGTCAAAACATATTCTTTCACATGATTGGTAATGAGAGCTTCCATTTCATTTTTTGAAATTGGGGCGTTGCCAATACTGGTCTTTACCTTTAAAGCCCCACAAACTCAATTCTGTGGGGGTTTATTTTATTTTGTTTAATTTAGACTTTGCTTGTCAGCCAGATTATTTGCCTTTTAAGTTTAAAATCTAAATTTCAAACACAAAAACTCACCAGCAATGTGGAGGGATGGAGCCTGCTGAAGAAGAAATGCAGCTACTCCCTTCATCTTTCCAAGCATAACAGATGCATTGTCTGCAGAAAAGCATATCAGATTTTCCCAGGGAATTTCAAGCTCATCCATTTCTGCCTCCAACAGTTTGAAAATGTTTTCTCCAGTTGATGGCTTGTTACACTCTTTCAAAGACAGGATGACTGAGTTGACTTTGCCGCTGTTGGGATCACAGTATCTTACACAAATTGGGTAGAGTTTCACATCCTCGTAATCGGTACTGCCGTCTGTTGCCATACTGAACGGTGACACTCGAATTACATCCAAGATACTTTGCTTCGATTGTTTCCCAAGAGCTTCTACGAGATACGACGTTTTCGTCCGTCCACATGAGTATTTTTTTGCAACATTGGAGTCAGGGAACATTTTACGAAACAGCTTGGTGCAATGATCAGCCACAGAAAAGGGCAAGCTGTGTTCTATGATGAATTCAGTAAACAAAGTTTCTGCTCTGATGACATCGAGATCTCCAGAAGAAGAAAAGAAGGTTGAAATTGGACGAGCCTTGTCCTTAATTTCGCTGAAAGCTTCATGTTTCTTCGAGTTCATGTGTTTCTGAATGTCATTCATTCCCCCATGGTTGATACTGAAGTCGGCCGAACACACAATGCAAAATGCGTGTTGAAGTCCGAGTGCTGATGCTGCAACTGGAAATTGTTTCCCGTATTCTTTCTTATACTTCTGATTATGAACAGCACGAGTCTTACCCATTTTGTCCTTCAAAAAATGGAGAAATCAACGAAGAAGAAGAATATAGTAGTAGTAATCCAAAATAAATCTGAGGAAGTCCGGTAAATAACAAGCTTCCACGATCGCAGTCATCGCACAAGCATTGAAGAAAACACGCCAATGTATACAGTGTTTATGCACGGTGTATCAACTGCACATGTAATATAAATACACGTGGGCTATACGCATGCAGTTACTATGCAACAACGCTGCATGTAGTGTATGTATTAGTACAACGTCCGCACACACTTAATCGATATAGCTTGCGCACGTGCTTCCATGTACTAGTACATGCAGTACATGGATAATGACTGCGGAACTAACGATCACGTTCGGGCTGCGCTGTTTATATCTTCTATGAGCGCGAGCGCGGATGTCGGCGTGATCTGGTTATCAGTGCTGTGTTATGCTTTAGTCTTATGCAACAGTCGTTTGTTTTAAAAATATTTTAAAATTAAAAAAAATCTGAGTTTTGAGGCATGCACTCGGAATTCGGAGTTGGTATGAAAAATGCGGAGGAACTCCGCCTAAATCGGGGTGGTTGGCAGGTATGAAATTGCATGTGAGAAGCACTATTCAGAGCTCCATGATTTAAAGAGAATGTTCAGTTCTGGGAAGAGGTTAAAAACAAATTGTTAGCGTTATCATTGTTATTATGCAAGTGTGGAAGAACATCAGATAAAAAATGTTCCCTGAAAAGCATGGCTCTTCAAATGCCTTAATATTCTAAATATGGCATGTAACAGCATACAAATCGGGACAGATTTTTATTCCACATGTTTGTGTAGTCCCATATACATCTTTGAGTGTACAGTGCTTGTAACTTTACCAAGACTGGGCCAAATTCTTATCATTTTGATGATTCCAAAACCTTGCAGTACACACCAATACTTATATGCTAGATGATCAACTTTTTCTGATCGATTCCACAACGTTCACAATCCAATGACCAGAACTCAACTTTATCTTTAAGCTGCAATTTCACAATTTACTTTGCCTATCCACAGGGACTTCACTGTGCTATTGCAGGGGTGGAGCCGAGGGGTAGCACTGGCAAGTGGTGCTATGACAGTGTCAAGCTGATGGATTTACTACTCAAGGAATGCCCGATGCCCACTGTTTGCTTTGAAGACAAAAAGGCAGGTGTCTACCAGGTTGTTCTGAAAGTCGAGGATAAAAAGTCAGGTTGGTGAAAGTGTTTGTTTATGATCTTAGGAAAAGTAATGTTTATATTTTGTATTTTTATTTATTTAGACATTCATTAAAAACAAATATGTCACAGGACGCTGCTAAAGGTTTGGGAAACACATTCAGGGCTGCATCCCCAATAAAAAATAAGGATACTTACAAATCAAAGGACGAAGTAGTTATAGTACCCTCTGTATGCAACAATACTGTGGAAAGGTTAATTGGTACTAACAGGCACTGAACAGAGTCATTTGGAGACAGCCTGCTGAGGCCTTCATCCTGCAGTGGATTAATAATGGCTGAAAAAGTAAAGTATGTAGTTAGGGGCTAATTTGTTTATTGAAGCTCTTTAACTTTTAAACTGGAATACATCGCTGTTGTGTCTTAGGAGTAACCAATTTTTCTTCCCACTATGCTTCCGCAGGCACAGTATCTGTTGGTGATGCTTTGATCAAACAAGAACTTGCTTGGACCAAGGGTAGCCAACCCTCTACATCGCCCAGGAAAGGTAAACATTCTTCCAGTTGGAGATTAAAGCTTCCATCTAGAATTTTCACAGAATCCAACAAAAAAATTGTTTTTCTGATATTTGGAAATGAAAAGAGAGAGAGAGAAAGAATGAGAATGGGAGAGAGAAACCACAAGCTAACACGAATTGCAAAAAATTGGGTAGTTCTAGTTCGAGAATTTTTACAGAATCCAACTAAAATTTGCATGTAGTGTTCAAATGATTTTAGTATTTCTGATTATTTGGGAATGAAGAGAGAGAGAGAGAAAAAGAATCAAAATAATAATAATGATATTCCGCTTTTATATAGTGCCCAATTTATTGATACAATGATGTGTCTCAGCGCTTTACAGATATATTTTTACCCCGGTCATCGGATTCAGGCTTACCCGCACACAATGTATGCACATTTTCCACACCCTGGGGATCATTCAGGCCAGTGGCCATTTTACAATCGCACACTTGCTCATCCAACCAACTTTCGCATCCTACTGGGTGAGAAAGAGAGAAAGATAGAGAATGGGAAAGAGAAACCACTAGCTAACATGAATTGCACAAATCTGGTGGTCTGTCAACTATGATTCATTTATTCCACTACATGAACCTTAAGCAAATCTGAAGCACGGGCATAATTTTGTAATTTTATGCAGAAGCTCTGTATTGATTGTGTATAATATTTCCCAAGCTCTTTTTGTGGTTACAAGAACTCTATTAGAACTCTCCAGCGCTGAATCGTTAGATTAATCCTGCCTGTTATTTTCTTCCCATCTTGATCTTTGTAGTTCTGATGAAGGCGTCGATGAAGCGCATGCAGATTCCTTTCGGAGGAGAACCAGTTAAGATTGCAATCAACAACTATGTCAATCCAAGGGAGATGCAGTGCCAGATCATCACTGCTGAAAGTAAGAAAATGTCTTTATTATGTTGGTTGTCCATAAGTTCGGATAAGCTATGCCATGCAACATTGACCATCAATTTTCTTTTTCTTTTTCTTTTTTGTTGCTTAAAGTAGTCAACCGTAGAAAATTCATGACAACTGATAATTATGGATAAATTATATAAGGATGGAAAGATTTTCTCTTGAAAATCACGAATAATTTGCTGAAAAATCATAAAGATATCATGAAAAGGCATAAAATGCAATTTTGTGGATAGCTGTGTCTCGCATTGACGTCACGATCTTGATGCTCTACGGAGGACCGCTGAAGGCAGAAAATCTGGATCTCAAAATCAACAATTTTTAAAAGACGATTACTGCAGGCCCCAAACATTTTGAAGAGGAAAGTTGTTATATTTGATCAGTAAGGCTTCTCCTTCGCAATGATATGAATTTTGTATTAATTCAAAACACTTTTAATTCTTAGGGCGACTACTTTAAAGTTGGCTTAATGAAGTGAAATAGTTTGATGTGATCTGATTTGATCCATTTTACTAAGCTAAGCTAAATGCTAATTAAAATACTGACATAATTCAAGTATTGCATCGAATACGGGCCACGAATGCTAGTGTACGGGTAGAGGGCCATAATCTTAACTTATTTTTTACTTCATAGTTATTACAGAGCACTCCCAAAACACAATTACACCTTTAGAAATAACGCCTGTTTCTAACCAGCTAATGAGTCATTCTTATTTTTCTATGTAAGGTTTAAAAGCATTGGAAGAGCTGTCAGGAGCATTGAATGCTTGCATGGAGAGCCAACCTCAGCAGCCTGGTGTCACCCCCACCCTTGGCGAAGTTCTTGCTGGCAGGTTTACACGTAAGTAGTATTTTGCAAGGGTATCCGTGTTCCCACTTGTTGCTGTTGTACGAGGAGTTATTGTATGAGGTGCTGTCAGATTTACACACAAGTTTGGTGTAGGGATATTAGTTGTGACAAATTGCTTGTGTGGGTAAATATT
Organism: Strongylocentrotus droebachiensis; assembly: GCA_035222895.1. Taxonomy (NCBI): domain Eukaryota; kingdom Metazoa; phylum Echinodermata; class Echinoidea; order Camarodonta; family Strongylocentrotidae; genus Strongylocentrotus; species Strongylocentrotus droebachiensis. The sequence goes on from JAVYIG010009881.1 coordinate 10,250, forward strand.
TCTTCAGGATTGCATAATCTTGATATTTTGACGATTAGCAATATGTGATGTTCCTATCAACTTGAAATCTTGATGGAAAATGATACTTCAATCAGTCCCTATTTTCTCATATCTGGATGTAACATTGATGACAATGATGACGATAATAGATAGATAGATAGATAAATGGTATTTTATTGCATCTTTCATGAATGGCAGTTTCACAACTGAATTGCACATGAATTACACAAATTGGAAATATAAACATTGTAAAAAACTTACAGAACATTTAGTTAAAAACTATTTAAACGTGTCATGTTACTACTGCCTGAATACAATAAACAAAAACAGATGATGAACATAATTTCAACAACAAACAAAAAATATATAAACATAATTATATGCCAACATATGGACTAAGACAAATGATACAGCAGTTTTACTAATACTGCTGTAGTGCTATTACTAACGATAATGGTGATAATTTGGTATTTTTTAAGTGCCTAAATTTAATCACTGATCTATCCTGGGAAAAGAGTGTATGAATATCTTACTCTGTATAATTGAACTCAATCTTTGAAATCAATAAAGTGGGGTTCCATGAGTAACATCCTCTTGATTTTTCTTGGGATACCCTTTTTATGCATGTATGTATCTTGCTGAGCCAATGAACTGATTAGATTTTAGGGACATGAGGTCAGAGATTAAAGGGTCATACATGTATATGAAAAATAGCTTGTAATCACGATATTCTGAGAACCTCTTAATGGATTACTATTAAACTTGAATTTGGAAAATTGCTCCCATTTTGGTTTGTGAAATCGCTCTTTGGCGGAGGCATCATTTTTTACTGCGCGCAAGTTCCATCTAGTTTTCTTCTTTAACCAAATGCCCTAAAATGTTGACCACTACTTCAATAGTAAAAAAAAAAGTGAAAGGCCTAAATATTCTTTAAAAGAATGAAACGCCAATAATACCAAAAACAAAAACAAAAACTACCCACTTGTAAATTTACTATATGTCCTAATATGGAAATAACAGCATGAGGAATGGACATTTATGCATTGGTAGTTTGTCGCGTGTGGTTGTAAGTTTTTTTTTAATGAATTCCTTTTTTTTTTGCCATCATGGTTCCTTTTTTGGTTGCACAAGGTTGGCAGCTCTCCATGAGTGACATCTTCTGTTGATTTTTCTTGAGATACCCTATTTGACTCTCACATTGCTTGACAATGAGTTAAATCTTTACGTTCTATTCTACAGAGGACAACCAGTGGTACAGGGTGAGCATAGAATCAGCCAAGATGGATGGAGGATACTTTGTAGAATACATCGACTTTGGCAACACAGAGGTCCTCGAGGCGTCTAGGATGTGCACTCTCCCGAGCCAATTCCACGACATCCCGCAGCAGTCGTTCCTAGCGTCTTTCGCAGGTATGTTGTTATGTAATGATGGTGACGAGGAGGAATAGGTTCTTTGAGACACGTGAAAGGTTTCTACACGTGATGGTTGTGATGTTTTTTGGTGAACATGAATTTAAAGCCTATCTGCACTAGTTCGGTCAGGAGGGATTATACTTCCTTGCATGGTCACTGACAGGTGGTTATCTCATTAAATGAGCTCTCAATTAACATAAGAAGAAGGGGATCATGGGGGACCAACAGGTACCGATTTGGCATTGTTCCCTATACGCTATATAGAGGGCGCAAGTAGCTACAAGTAGTGCAGTCCCGCTTTAAGATTCAGATTGCTTCACAAATCCTTCTGGCCCCTCTGTATCAAATGAGTGCATATTAATTGTCTGGACAGTTATGACACACCACTTGCCACCGTGCAGCATCTCAGCCTTTGCAAGTAGGGCTTCTTCCTGTGGATGATGTTTTTGATAGATGTTTCCCAGTAATATCTCTCAGGACCTACATTGTACCTAACGCCCTCTCTTTATTTTCCTCTCAGTGCTCTTTGTAGGTCTGCCTTTAAGTGACATCTCTCCAGACCTACATTGTACCTAATGCCCTCTCTGTATGTTCCTCTCTGTTTTGTCCTGTTTGTAGGTCTGCCTTCAGGAGACATCTCTCCTGACCTCTCGCAGGCTGCCATGCAGCGCCTCAGCCAGTGCAAGGACGGCTTCTTCCTAGCCTCTTTCATCAAAGCGGGAGATGGCGTAGTGTCGATGGACGTGCAGGATCCCGACACCAAGGAGGACATTGCTGAAGCGAGCGGCCTCGTCGAGCCAAAGGTCAAGGGTCACAAAGTGTCGGATATGACCTTCAGGACAATCCACTTGAACACGGATACAGAGTTTGTGATCACAGAGGCAGTGTCACCGGCAGAGTTCTACGGCTTCTCCCCCACTGAAAATGAAAGTAAGGAATACGCTCAAATTCTTCTACAGTTTGTGTTTGAATGTTGGCTTGAGTAAGATTAGTGTTCATTTTATAGGCCTGATAATAACCTGATATAAATCGGTTTCCCAATTATTATTGTTTTTTTGTCTTCCTGATTTCACCCCGATTCTTCCCGTTATTTTCCCAATTTTTCCCCAATTTTCAAAAGGAGGGAATGTTGTTAGATGCCATTCTTTTTCCCTCAAATTCTTTTTTCTTTTTCTTTTTACTCAAGGGGGGAGTGGTTGAGGGGAAAAAATGCTTACTATCACCCCTGATTTTAATAATGTAGTTTTATCTTGAAATGTACTTTTGATTGTCCATTACAGTATAAACTGCACTGGTTTAAGTTAATTGTTTTTTTCAGTATTTACATTCATACCCATTTTTATGGCTACCCAGGCAAGGGATACTGACGAGGAAACTACTGTAGACAGGTTGCCTTTTTGGGAAGGTTCTATGGCACCTCACTCTTCCCAGATTGCATTAAAAAAAAAATTGTCAAAAACTTTTTTTTCCACTATAGACAGGTTTCAATGTATGCCCTTCTGAATAGTCCAATGAATTTTCATCATAAGTCCAAAAGAGTACATGGAGCCTACCAAAATTGTGTAAAATTGTTTACATTGCACAATTCTTCCTCGACATTTGTGAAATACAGAAAGAGTCGTCTGAAACTGCTTTTCAATGTTCAAGAATATGATATTCCAATTGATTTTGGCAGGTTCTCAGATCCTGGGATTGGTTGCGGAGGGAGGAAAGGAGGTCGGAAGCCAGCCAGCAGTACAGAACTTCAGACCAAGCGTTGGAGACGTGTGCTGGGCTCAGTTTTCATGTAAGTATGATCATCAAATGATTTGTTGTATTTTGTCAGAAGTGTGTTGTAGAAGTAGAACTTGTAGACTTCTACCTGGAAATCAATGAACACCAAGAAAATGAGTCCTCTTTTTACATTTAGCGAAACGTCCGAAAATTTAAGAAACATCGATGAAATTAGGGTATAGTCAGAGGATTTAATCGATGGTGCGTAGTAGTAGAACTTGCAAAATTCTTCAGGGTTCCCTGCTATCCCGGAAAATTAGAGAGAACCTGGAAAATGATTCCACTTTTTCCATGTAGTGAAAAATCACTGAAATGAGAGTAAAGCTATTGAATTTGATATTCCTAAAAAGAAAGTGGGTAGTGTCTTAAACATTTTTCTAATTTCCTAGCTATTGTATCCACCAGATGATTTAACATTATTCATTTTGTAGAAAATTTATTGCTGCCTTTGATTAATTAGCAAAATTGCGTTTTTGCAGTAAGCAGTAGATTCATGTCACGAAAATGTCCTGGGAACTGTTTCCCAAAGCCTTTTTTCAATGAAAAATGACCAAAATCAGTGACAAATCTGCTGATAACCAATCAAAAGCAAGGATTTCAGTAGCTTATAACATAGACTGTCACTTGTCACTGATGACAAGTTTTGTGAAACGGGGCCCCAGGTTTCCAGTATTTTCATGTAAGATATTCTTGTTTGGTTCTCCCTCCAGGTGACAAGGACTGGTACCGTGCAGCAGTCTTGCGGGAGTTACCCAACAACGAGTTTGACGTCAAGTATATCGACTACGGCAATGGAGAGAAGGTTCCCTTGTCTCTTATGAGGCCTTTCAGTGATAACATGGCTGCTGTGCCTGTACTAGGCATCAAGTGTTGTATTGCAGGTAAGAGATTGATAAATCAGAACATGATGATGATAATAATTATGATCAAATTACATTTGATTTTGTAGCATATCAATTTCATGGGACAGTTAAGCGTTCACCCGTCCGCACTAAAGAAAGAGATTTTCAGCGCCCGTTATAAAGGCATGGGAAGGAATCAGAAAAATTGTACTTTGGCCGGGTTTGATAGGTTTAGCATTAGTTGTGGAGGCTGTCCGGAATAGATACCAACATCTATAAAATGCCTGATATTTCCTCTTTGTAATCATGTAACTTTTAATAATTTTCGAAAATAGATAATTCCGTCATTTTTAAGATTTCAAAACACTTATGGGTAGAATTTGGGAAAGATTTAAGCGTAATTTAGAAGAAATGTGCTTGTTCACGCCCCCTGTGTGACTTTTCCATTGGACTTACGCGCGAACGGTATAAGCTACAAATTATATACCATGTCGAGAACACAGGTCATTTCCTCAGCTTTCATAATATATTAGATTTATTATGATTGGTTGAAAAATAGGTCCGTCAAAATGACTTGACAAATTGTTATGTCTGCAAGAAAAAAAAACCTGAAGTGGCTTTTTTGAGTCGATGCGACGTGTGCAATAGCTATGTATTGCTCGCTCTTACACCGCTGATGTCTAATTGAGCATGACGTTTAATGGTAACAAAATGCCACTTATTCATATCTATTAGTTAAATGAATGTAACCAAACTATAAAATAATTATATATAGGAACAAATATTTCCATATCATAAATAACAATACGTTTTCAAAATTAGTGAAATTAAGATGTATTTATAGGTATGTATAGCCATGATTAAGAGATTTTTGTTGTGTAACAGGATTCCGGACTGTATCCATTCTACATGCAGGGTATACGCGCGTGTACTAAAGTGCAGTGTATACCGGATACTACGCGCACTGTATTGTCATTGTATGCGCTTTAATATGCCGTGTGTGTTGCTATAGGCCTAATGTGTGTGTGATGCGTTGGGGGTATATAGGGCCTGTTGTGTGCCACGGCAGAATACATACGTTCTCTTTAGCTGTACGACATGTTCAGGAGACCCGTGTGATCAATACACTGATATCATGCACTCTAATTTTAACAAATTAATATATTTTTTCTGACGGTCCGAGTCCCAATTTCACTGTACACAGCTAGGCTTATGAGCCTAACACCAAACATCCCCATTTGCTATAATGGACACATCCAATGTACGTTTGTTCAGCTACGCTCCTGTGCGACGCGTATCCAGCGCGTATCATTAAAATCTGCGTTTGACTCCGCACAGTGTTAAGTGCTTGTATTTTCTACGTCGCGTTAACTGTCCAAATCGAGCAAAACTAATTCATATGTACTCCAACTTTTGCTCCTATAGTGGCAATTGCTCCAGGCTTTATTTAGTAAAACATGTATTGTTAGGATTGTGTTTGCCATTTGGTTTTAGGTTAGGTTAGGGCTAGGAATAGTGTTGGGTCCAGGGTTGAAATTAGAAATTTGGAAAGTACAAGAAATTACTGCTGAGCAATTGTCCCAGGAGCAAGTGTCGTATAGTGCCGTTTCCAATCGCCCCCAAAAGGTGCATGCATGTCAAGTGAACTGTATAGAATACTATGGTAATTTCATTTTTTTTTGGTGGAAATATTCTTTCATTTGCATATTTATGGTAATTTATGCAATTACGGTCAAGTACTTTGGGCTAGTTCTAGCGTAATAGAGTTTTTGCAGAGAACCTTAAATACAAAGAAATGACTTTTCCCCAAAAAAAGAAAACCTATGTGACTATTCTGTGACCTTGAATTAAAATTATTTTTTCAGAGTCAGTAGGGTGTTAGCTGTATATTAAAGTGTACGAGTTAAAGCCCTTCTGGCTCCAAACAAAGAAAAATTGAATCTTCCAGTTTTGAGGTACAACTGAGCTGTTATCACCTTTATGCCTTCATTTTTATTTTGTGCATGACAATAAAGAAATTAAAATTCACTTTATTTCAATGTAGGCCTTCCTAATCACGATGGACCATGGAGCAGCGGGGTGACGGACAGCCTCAAGGAGATGGCTGGTGTTGGCAGCAAGAAAATAATCATCAAGGCCATTGAACACAGAGAGAATGTCACCTACGTGTCGCTTGAAGACCCCTCAACGGGTCTCAATATCTCCCAGGTAAGCATGTGAATATGCATGTGACACCTGTTCTACACATTTTTACATAATAGCAGTGAAGGGATGTTCCTTTGTCTACCACAGCAATTGTTGAGGGTAGAATGAGGAACTGTATATTTTGTCCTCTTTCTTTGTCCGTCATGTTCATAGTGTCATGTAAGACATTTTCTGGACATAGCCCCTATTTACCCAGGTGTATAAAAGTGAAGCATAGAGATGCCTCCACAGGTCTAAACATCTGTCAGTTAGGAAATTTAGTTAGGGTTATCATGAAAGGCATGTGGTCTACATTGCCTCTTTCTACGCAGGATTATAAATGTGCAGCTTCGAGACCCCTGTTCAGGTCTAAATCTCTCTTGGGTAAGCATTTGAACTTGTGTCTTTTTGAAAGGCATTTTTTCCATGTTGCCCCTTTCTTCCCAGGTGCAGCTTGGTAAACCTAAACTTTAAAACTCATGTACATGCATAAATTTGTTAGAAACTGAAGAAGGCCTAGGAAGAGTTCTGGTATAGGTGAGAAATAGTATGTAAGCTTTCTCATTCTTTTTATTCCTTTGTGGAAGAAGATCAACGAAGCAATGTCACTTGAATAGGTTTGTTCTTGACATGCCCCTCATGTCACGAATAGGCCTGAGTCGAACCGTTTAACCGTCGGTTATCTGACCGCATTCATCAAAACCGTTTGGCATTTCTTGCTCCGTTTAACCGTTATTTGTATACATTTTGGAATGTGCTAATAGCTGATATGATAAAGATAATCAAAGGAACCGCAGTGTAATGTTATACCCTGGCCGCTGCGCGCCAGCTTTCTGGCAGCAGTAATCTCCATGAATGAATTTGTAAACAATAAAACAACCAGCCCCCTTATCTCTTTTCTCACCCTCTTTATTCCCTTCTCTCTGCAATGTGTTCATCGCTCATGTACCTTTTCTTATTACTGCACTCTCACATGCAGGGACATGCTCCATGCATGCTCTCTCAGTCACACACACATGTACACACAAACCTCCGGCGCCCAAATACACTGTACATACACACAGATAGAGAGCACATGCTTGTCACAAGCACACATGTGGGCGTTGCTTCTTGACCTCCCACTGAACTGGGTACGGTGAAAGCACGCGCGGTCACCAACCTGTAATTTATGCTGGTATCAAACTCCACCCACATAGCTAGAGAACCTTCCTGATTGGTCACTAACTTGGATCAGCTCATTGCAGGGTGTGTCTTAGGTGTGTGTGATACACACTTGCACATACTTTCATATGGCAATGATACATGCAGGGAGCTCTCTCCCTGACCACGTGCAAACATTGCATTGCAAAGGCATATATAAACACGTCACAGATCAAGCTATCTTCACAGAGTAACTTTGCAAGGTTAATCATGATATCAGATTCAGATGAGGAATAATAAGACATGTTTTATGTTGTTTATTACTGGTCTCTGTTTATCAGGATGACCCAATTTGTACCATAGTCCGGCTCGGAATGCTCAGCCCGACAGTCTGAAGACCAGCAGGGTTCCGAGCTACAGCACTATTACATTTATACTGTATTTTCACTTTTTCAGATTATTATTAAACGGTTAAACGAAACCGCCCGTATACTTTTAACGGTTATCCGTTTAGCACAAAAACCGTAATGACTCAGGCTTAGTCACGAATATCAAAAATTAAAGTTTTAAAAAAACTATGGAACAGATCTTGATATTATATGTGTTCCCATGTACCCATATCTATGTGCTGTACCTTGTAGAAATAATCCTGATGGCAGCTTATCATACAGCTAAACTGGGATGCAGGGAATTTCATATGTAAGATTTTCAACAAGATTGAGTCGACTTGTTCACATTTTATGATTGCAATACAGTATTGTTCCCTTGTTCTTACTCTTAATCTTTCCTATTAACTTATTGACGGTTTCCTTCACCATTCAACTTCATGACTAGGGGGTGTTTCACAAAGATCCTAAGTCAAACTTGACTTTAAATTGGACTTTAGAATTATGGAGAGCCATTTGTAGCCTTCAAATAAAATATATTCAAAAGCGAAAATTTAAGTATTTTAGACTTTTAGACTTTTCATAAATTCCACATCAAGAACATGAAATCTCATAGATAATAGAAAATATAAATGATTTGAATCAACATTTTATGTCTTTTAAAATAAATTTTGCTTTCCATAATTGGTAAGTCCAACTTTAAGATAAGTTCAATTTAGGATATTTGCGAAACACCACCCAGAACTGTACATTATCTTAAAAGTACCAAACTGTTCTGCCTACAGGAAATCATCAACTTGGTGAAGGAATTTTCCGGTATAGCTGATCCATCTCCAGCAGTCAGCGGACCTTGCTCTCTATCTTCCCATCCATCCCTCGGTGACGGACAGGGACATCAGCAGCAGCCCACTACTCCAAACCATCCCCGTAGTGCTCCGCCAGCCGCCATGCTCAGTCCGGAGCAGTTGAGTTCCATCGAGAAGCAGATGGCCGCGTTGCAGGCCCAGCTGCAGATGGCCAGGGGAATGTCCACCTAAGAACATGTCTACCTACAGGCATGTCCACCCGAGGGCACTTGCCGGCACACTCCGCCCTGTAGGATTATTGAAACGATACTGAGATTTTGTTTTGTGTTTTGTTTTTTAATTGTAATGAGGCTGATTTTCAGTTACAAGTCTTAAGGTAAATTACTAATGAAAAAAGATTTCCATTGTTCCAAAGACTGCAATGTCAGCCCAGCATTTTTAGTTTTGCCAATTTGTGAAAGCGGCCTCACAAGATTTAGGATCAAATGTAATGTAAGTGTTAAAGAATTTTGGGGTAGGAGAAAGATTATTCTGTTTGTTTTTGAACCTGTCCAAGATAAATTTTTAATGAGGTGGGAATGAAATGCCAAGGTGACAGAATGCTTCTTATTCCACACATCACTGTCTACTTGGTCAGGACTACCTTGTTTTACTACATAAATGGCAATCAATCCCGGCTCAAACTCAAGCATTGCCTTTTGGAGCCTGAGGTGAAATGTCCGTCCTGAATATCATCAATTGCTTTTGGTTGATATACTCTGGTGAAATCCATCACACACACAAATACACACTTCCATCCATTACCAGTGTAAATTTCAAAATCTACACCCACCTCTCCCTGGAGGTGTTACAGGGTTGGGTACACACACATACGATTGGGTGCCCAGATGGACCCAATTTGAAACAAAAATAATAAACTATTTCTACAAAAGAAAACCCATCTTACTACATCAGGAGACACACCCAAACAATTATATCTGCAGTTTCTTTCCACAGTGGAGTTATTTCAATCCAGTTACACACAAACAACATACAAACACCCCATATACAGTGATTGAAGATTATCTTTAGAGGGCAAGAAGATAACACAACACAGCTTATACACACATACACATTACAACATATACTCTCCATGTGCCGATGGAGTAAAGACCTGAAGAGCCTGCCCGTCAGTGGTAATACTCGCATGGAACTACTGTGATGATGGGACAAACAACCATCGCCTCAGTGATCTTGGGATACTATCTACTCTTACCTTTACCTTGGGAAGATATTTATAGCCTCCTAGATCACTTTGATGATGACAGTTTTTCCACCCGCAAGAGTACAGGAGGTGCTTATTTGCTCTACAGGCCACATCAAAAATACTTTACATCTAGTGGACCTAGGTCTAGATCTAGCATTAGATCTATGTTTTCTTTACCCAAGGTTCTTTGTGACTTAAGTATAGTCTTGTGGTCAAGATCTACCTACCATCTTAGTTCTCCTCTGAATCCAGACGGGATAACAATTATTTTTTTTGACAGAGAATGTAGATTCTGATCTTTGTATCTCCCAAGTATGTTAAAGGTATAGACCAGTTCTGGTTATGCGATTGCATTGTGAAAGAAAAGTTGTGGAATCGATCAGAAAAGGTTGATTATCTAGCATATAAGCATTGGTGTGTACTGCAAGGTTCTGGAGTCATCAAAATGATAAGAAATTTAGCTCAGTCTTGGTAAAGTTACAAGCACTGTACACAGAAAGATGTATATGGGACTACGTGATATCTATCCAGTCCGGATAGATATGATAATTTACCAAATATATCAATTAGTAGGCGGTTTCCCGGCAAAATTTGTATCATCACGTATTAGTCAAATCATATTCTTTCACATGATTGGTAAATAAGAGCTTCCTTTTCATTTTTTGAGAGAGGGTGATTCCAAAACTGGTCTATACTAGTCTATACCTAAGAGTTCATGCCCTGTTACATTCATGGAGTAATTTCAATCTAAGCCCTTCTAGCTCTCAACAGAACATAACACAGCCTATACTCACACACATTACAACATAAAATCTCCATGTGCTGATGGACGTTGAGCGAGCAAAGACCTGAAGAGCCTGCCTGTCAGTGGTGGTAATCACATGAAACTACTGTGATGACGGGCCAAACAACCATCGCCTTGGTGATTATCTTTCCTCGCCTTCACCTCAGGAAGATATCCATAGCCTCCTAGATCACTTTGATGATGACAGTTTTTCCACCCGCCAGAGTACAGGAGGTGCACTTTTGCTCCATAGCGCACATCAACAATACTTTATATCTAGTAGACCTAGGTCTAGATATAACATTAGATCTATGTTATCTATATTTTAGGCAGAGGTGCCAACCAGTACGATAATAAGAGTGGAATACGATAATACGATATCACCTCTTAAAATACGATTTTTCAACAACAATATATTAATATTTTTGTAATACCTATTAAAACCACGGAATCGCATAGAAACATGTACAAGTAACCCCTGCAACCCCTACAAAAAGTTTGCTTTACAATTTTCTTTTAAAATTTTAATGAAAGAGCAAACATTTTACTCGACCGTACGTACCAGTATCACATTTTTCTGAAATTTTACTGGCCTGGGGCCGACCGGCCATCGGTAGTGTCGAGTTTTCGTGAAAATCTGATTTTTCTCTCCAAAATCTGATTTTTTAGGATACTCAGTCTGTTTTTTTTGTGTCAAGAGGTTGGCATCTCTGCTAAGGGTCTTTGTGACTTAAATATGCTCTGTAAGTCAAGATCTACTTACCATCTTAGTTCTCCTTTGAATCCAGACAGGATAACAATTATTTTGTTTCACAGAGAATGTAGATTCTGATCTTTGTATCTCCCAAGTATGTTAAAGGTATAGACCAGTTCTGGTCATGCGATTGCATTGTGAAAGAAACGTTGTAAAAACGATCAGAAAAGGTTGATCATCTAGCACATTAGTATTGGTGTGTACTGCAAGGTTCTGGAATCATCAAAATGATATGAAATTTTGCCCAGTCTTGGTAAAGTTACAAGCACTGTACCCAGAAAGATGTATATGGGACTACGTGATATCTATCCAGTCCGGATAGATATGATAATTTACCAAATATATCAATTAGTAGGCGGTTTCCCGGCAAAATTTGTATCATCACGTACTATTCAAAACATTCTTTCACATGATTGGTAATAAGAGCTTCCATTTCATTTTTTGAGATGGGGGGGGGGGGGGGGGATGTTTCCAAAACTGGTCTATACCTTTAAATGTTGAATCCCAGACACTCGTTGCACCTACCCACCGACCCCAAACCACCTTCGTGCCAACCTTTATCCGTTCCAGCCCTAATCAGCAAGGCCATTCTTTCACGATTATAGTTGTAGGATTACGTCTTTTTGTAAGAATGGCACGTTTTTCTTTCAAGTCAGTGTGGAAATACACCCTCTTTCATTGGTAATGTCATATTGGAAGATAGTCACTTTCCACCATGCCATTAACATCTGAGATAGTGAACCTGTGTAACAGCGATACTTGTGAAGATCGTCTTTCACTATGTACAGTGTTTGAGGTTGTGATTTGTCCATATGCCATGAACATCCGACATCATTGTATGCCGAACTTGCCTCTCTTCTCTAAGCCTCTTGATCATTAATGGATTGTAGTGATTTTCCACATGCCATTAAAGGCCAATTCCAGTCGAGAATAAGACTTTTTCAGCAGCTGAACAACAAATCAATGAGTAAAACAAAACATGAATCACGCCATAACTCTTAACGGTTGCTTCAAAATAAAAATAAATTTGTGTGTGGCATATATTCTAAATCAAAATATTAAATTTGCCACACAAAATAAATAATAATAATAATAGGCATTTATATAGCACAGTCTATCTATACAATTCTATTCAAGAAAACTGGAAAGAATGAGAGAGTTTGGATAAGTGTCAAAGTACAGGTATTGTTAAAAAATATAAGATTTCAGCTTGGATTTAAAGGTCTCTAAGGAAGTTATGATTCTCAAATTAAGTGGTAAATTATTCCAAAGAGAAGGTGCTGCAGCTGAAAAGGCCCTTTCACCACAGGCTACTCGCATCTTGGGGATCTTAAGGAGATGCTGGTGTGATGATCTTAGACTACGAGCTGGTTTATTAAAGGCATAACAAGGTTTTGTAAATAGTTTGGTGCCAATCCATTTACAGTCTTCCATGTGAGGAGAAGGATTTTATATTCTATGTGCTTGCGGATTTGCAACCAGTGTAGCTTTTTGAGAACGGGAAATGTGATCATATTCAGATGTCCCTGATAAAAACCCTTACAGCTGCATTCTGAGCATGTTGAAGTTTGTCAAGATTGCGTGAAGTAATATTGAAAAGAAGAGCATTGCCAATATCTAATCGAGATGAAACAAATGCATGTATAAGCATAGCAGCAGACTTATGGTCAAGGACTTTTCTAATGCTATTAACATTATGGATGTTATAGTACACTGATTGACAGATCTTCTTTGCATTGACATCCATGCACATGCTCCCGTCAAATATAACACCAAGATTTCGGTAGACCATGTGACTGCTCGGGCTAGCTAGCTAGCTTGATCCGAGTTTTGTATGCACGCAGGATCTCTCTGCCAACACTTTGGCGGGGTCGAGCACTGGCAGCCGTTCAATTAGCTCATTACGCAATTTTTCGGAGGTAGAATACAGCAATAATGCCTCAAAAATCCACTTAATACAGAAAGAAGCAAGGACAGACATTTGAGACATTCCTTTGTAGGAGCCAACTTTGCGACCAGACATTGAAAACTGTTATAAACGTTTCTGATCTCTTGCCACAGCGTGATTAGTCTGTTGATTCTTTTACTTTAGTTGCATTGTGTATCAACTATTAACCTGAAGGAGTTTGTGATATACACTGGTATGTATTCTCCTAATTCAGTTAAACATGACATCTGGTCTAAAATCTTGTTAGGCAAAAGAAAACCTCGGACTAACTTCCTTTGTTAAACCCAATTTTGAACAAAAGCTGAAAACCTACTAACAGGTTGAAATTTTAGTAGACTACGGGCGACCATTGTGTATTAGCCAAAGGTCCTGTTTTTATTTATCACATTGGGATACGTGCTTAAAAATCCCTGAAGAATTGACCACAAATTCTTTGTATTGAGAAGTTTGATCATGTCATTCCCCTCGTATGCTTCTTGTGTTGTTTCCACAATCTTAGGAAATTTCTTCTTAACCTTTAGATTAAGATATAATGTATCTCCAGTGAAAATGCAGCTTGGTATAGGATTATTTGTAATTACTAAAGATTTGTTGAAAAGTAATTCTTTATTCTTTATTTTCTTATTATATAAATCTTTAAAAAAGGAAGAGTCAGTACTTAACAAAAACATATTTTTTCGCCTGTTTTTTCTGAAGTGTTTAAATTTGTACGAAAAAGATGATCTCATGTGAATACAAGGTGATGTGAGCCTTTCTTGATATTTTTTTTTATGCCATTGATTTTTTTGTTGTAAATAGAAAACAATCATTTAATCTCTTTTGTTTTTAGCAAAAGATGCATGTTTCTTTATTCAGTTTTTATTGCCAAAGAGTTTAAAAGTTCATTGGTTTGAATGCAGATTTGATATTGTGTGATACCAAGCAGAGAGGTGCGTGTTGTATATAGCAGCTTTAAAGTAGCGCAGGTTAAGAATTGTTTTAATTTTTTATTCTCGTGTTGACAATAAGACATTAAAGTACTAAGTGTTTGAAGCTTTTGTATGATATTCATTTAATGTTGTTGATTCATAGTTAAGTAGATTTGGGAAATTGTGATTAATCCTTGTGATTAATCCTTGTGATTATTTTAAGAATCATCACCTTGTCATTATGTTAGGAGTACACATACATTTGGTTCAATGAAGTTTTATTGATACTTTTCATTTCACAAAACATATTCCATTGAAGGAGACAACCATTTTTTTTTGCTCAATTGAAGCATTTATATCTATATATCGATCAATAGCTTGAAACATCTGTTTATGAAGTATAATAAAGAGGTCAACAGGGGTCAACAATGAAAAGTGAAACTAATCACAATCATAAAGTAGTGATGCACAATTAAATTTTCTATGGTTAAATTAAAGCTTGCCTTTTCTATTTTCAATATACATTTTTCTTCATACAAAGTAAAAAGTATTCTTTTAAGACAATCAAGTGCGTTATGGTTCACGTTATTGTAATGATGAAAAGTGCAAGCAGTATTCTCAGATAGTCGTTATAATAATAATAATAATCTGGATTTATAAGCGGTTTACAGGTATTATTTCTGAAATCATCGGATTCATTCATGCACAATGTGCACCATCTCCATTCCCTTGGGAGTATTCCTACACCAAGGTCACTGTGAGGGCATATGGCAGTCACTAACAATAGCTATTGTCATCCTACCAGGTTCCCATTTCTCTCCTGGGTATGGAGTGGCAAATATAGATTACTGATAAAAGACACTAGTGCAGTGTCAGGGATCAAACCCACGACCTTTGCATTAAAAAAAAACCTGACTACCACACCTCCAGCTACGTTACTGTTACAGTCCCCAGCAGACACCATTCAGATTTTGTTCTGCTTTCGTGAGTTTTGCAGTTGTATATCTCAAAGAATAACTGATCAGTGATTCATTCTCGAACTGCAGGTCTGAATTAATAGTGAGTAGGATTTTTGTTTCTGCCGTCAAAGAGGAATCGGTGTTACTTTTCACTTTGAAAGTGATCCATGTCTACAATTATTATGCTTACAGAAAAGGTATGTAATTATCCAGGTGATGAGGTAAAGGGAAGATCTTTTATTTATTTCAAAGCAGAGATGAAAAGTATCGGTAGTAAACTACATTTTTTAAATACAATCATGAGCTAATCATTTGAGATGTATGCAAAAGATGTCAAAAGACTGACAATCTTGTTTCTTTGATTGCTACCAGTAATCACTTTGTCGCCCATTTCACTGTCTTTTTTTGGTAATATTAAATCTTTTTAAAATGCATTCTTTCATAAATGAAGTAGAAATTACCAAGTTTGAAGCATGATATCCTACCATTTGTTGTGCCCTGTTTTGACTTTTAGAGTCGTATCAACTAGAGATTGTTTTGCTACAATGCATATTGTGCCAACTAATTTAAATGTAGTTTGAGTTATAGGAACAATGGTGAAACTAGTGCATCGTATTCAAGTCGCATTCCCTTGTTATAATCATGAAGTGGTAAGCCACTCCAAAAAAGACATTTTAGAATGAATCTGATCATTAAAATTGATCTCTTCCTTCTTCTTTGAATTTATCATAGAAGGTCCGTCCAGTAGTGGCGAAGGCTACCTCGTCCAAATAGATTTCCTAAAAACAGCTGATGAAATGGGTGTAGCTGAATCTTTGTGTTACCAAAGGCCTCCTAATGAACTGCTCATCGTACCTTATGCAGTTTGATTTAGATGTTTTAAAAATTGGTGAAGGCCTTCACATCATTGAGAATACCCACCGCACCCTGCGCAGTGAGAAGGATTAGTCGAAACAAATTATTGACAAAGGTCAAAGGTCCTCCTGCAGTAGGATTTCATTGACCCTCCTTATCGGTAGAGGCCATCCCAATGTGAGCCTGATACTGTCTCTTCCAGTGTTCCGGAATACCTCTTTTCTCCTGCTTACCATGGACAATTTCATAGGTCGTATTCAAGTGGCAGATTAGACCAAGCCATGTACTGATTTCATTCTCTGAATGTGTGTTCAATTTGTTGTCCTGATGTTTTGAACTCAAAACTCTTGCATGTTCTGCTAAGACACTTTTTTCTGAGATGATTATTGTTGTAAATCATTGTCAAGGAATCTAGAGACTGGTTTCTTGTTGAACCGAATTGCTGCTCCTGGATTAGCTCTTCAACACCTTGTATCTTCTCGTCTGTGCTAATACTTCTGGAAGATTTCCAATTGTATATTACATGACATATGAGAAATGGTTCACATAATTTATTTGTGTTAGAGGGGATTTTTTTCTTCTGTTGAATTAAAATCTTCATAGGATAGCTGTTCTTACTTATAGTGACTACAAAACCACTCAATTTGGCTTGATGGCGGGCTTAATTTTAGGAAGAGTAAATTAACAGCTATCACTCGGCTTTGACATAAACATGAATACATCAACCTGGATGCGTAAGTAGTCTGTCCAAGAGATTTTTTAAAGGTTTCTTTCTGTATAGTTGCACTTCTTGTGAGAGGTTATACAGAAGGAAATGCTCATAACCATACTTGTAAAAAAATCAGTACTAAATTATTATTTTATCCAGAAATATAATATTCTACAAAAATCTTTTTTTTTCTGCTCTCCAATTGTTTATATTAATATTTGTACAAGTACTTGTGAGAAATTTTTGCTGACAACTGAAATTCCAGTAAAATATTGACCCAAAGATATTCTGAAGTCAGGATTTATTTTAACCCATTTTGGATTACTGTCCAAAGTCACATATTAACTGTGAACAACTACACTACTTGTTCCCCAAACAAAACAGAAACATATTGGAAGAGTTGTACCGTATGCCATTTATCAAAATGATTTTGTATTTCATAATACACCCCCTGTATCTCTGACATTGGCTCTATGTTGAGGTAGATGAAATCAAGCAAAAATCAAGCCAATAATACCCTTGGAAGTAACAAATCTTAAGCAGGCAACGACATGAAATGTGAATTTGAGTCAAGGAAGTAGGCTCAGATAAACCCTATACCCCTTGAATGTTAATTTATTTAATGGTACAGAGTATACTTATTGGAAATCTGTCTCGTAGGCATTCAGCTGAATGGTTCTTTTTTCAGATTAAAACGAAATGCATACTAGAACACATGACAAGAGTATGACAACATGATAAAAGTGATGAGTAATTTGGCAATTTAAAAAGGGATTTAAATTTTGTATAGGTGGTAGTTTGTTACTCCTCCAATTATCTTCCTGAGTTCCAGATTACTCCGACTAAGGTTTACGGAAAGAATGTGTTGGACCAAAGTCAAATAAAGTGTAAACTTCTTGTCGATAATTGCCAAAGAGGAACGATAGATGTTTTTTATCATCTCCTCCTTAACATTTTATTACCTCTTTGTCCATGTTACATGTATGGTAGTCTACTTCATTGATTAGGTTATTGCGTATACCTAATTCACCAACAGACTCTAGCGAATTGAGAAACTGGTCTGGTGGTAACCCTAAGTTTCCTCAATGTGAGGAAAGTTTTGCCACATACTGTTTGGAAGTCATTGCACAGAATAAAGAACTGCATGGTTGCCGAAAAGGCAATCGCAGGAGATATCGATGATAGTTTAACAGTCCATTTCCTCGAAGGACCACCGAGCTGGGCATGTCGTTGAAGTTATTGGAGTCCTTGTAATTGAGTAGGACTGTAGCAACAGCTAAAAAAATGTGTGTTTACAGCATGGTCCGTTAGGTAGAAACCGTCTACCTTATGGTAATCTTCCAATAAACATGATTAGTGACACCCAGAGGTTGTTCGTTTCCTTTGATGTACACGTAAAGCAACAACTAAATGATGTACACCTGTCGCAACAGCTAAATAATGAGTGTTTACAGCATGATCCGATAGGTAGAGCCCGTCTACCTTATGGGAATCTTCCAATAAACATGATTGGTGACACCCAAGGTTGTTTGTTTCCTTTGATGTACACCTAAAGCAACAGCTAAATGATGTACACCTATCGCAACAGCTAAATAATGAGTGTTTACATCATGGTCCGTTAGGTAGAGCCCGTCTACCTTATTAAGAATCTTCCAATAAACATGATTGTTCGTTTGTTTCCTTTGATGTACACCTAATTGGACATGTCGTCAAAGTCCAAATTGCTTTAGAATTATGAACTTGACAACGGCTAAGAATGATCGTTTACAGCATGTCTTGCAGATTAGGAACCTGCCCCCTTTACGGGTGACCTCGGTGACACTATGAGGTTATTCGTTTCCTTTGATGGACACCTAAATGGACATGTCGTCAAAGTCCATGTGCTTTAGAAGTATGAACTTGACAACTGCCAAGAATGATCGTTTACAGCATGTCTTGCAGATTAGGAACCTGCCCCCTTTACGGGTGACCTCAGTGACACTCTGGGGTTGTTAGTTTGATTGATGGACACCTAGATGGACATTTCATTAAAGCTGTTGGGAATCCCTTGTTCTGGAGTAAGAACTTTAAAACAGCTAAAGAATGCTTGTTCACCACACACCCTGCAAAGTAGAGCCTGTCCAGGTTATAGATTTCTTTCATTGAACATGATCAGTGATGACCTGAGGTTGTTGGTTCCTCCGGCGATTACCAAGTTGGGCATGTCAGTGAGCTTGTGGGAATTATTTTACTGAATAAACATGGCAACAGCTAAAGAAAGTTTGTTTCCAGTATCCCCTGTAGTGTAGAGTCCGTCCGCCCTACAGGTTCTTTTACCATTGAGCATGAAGCTGAGGTCGGGTTCCCTTGAATGGAAAGCTGAATGGGGATTTTGAAGTTGTCGGAGTCCTTGTACAAGAGCAACTTGGCAACAGTCAAAGGATGCTTACTTACAGCATGCCTTGCAAAATAAAAAGCCTGTCCACTTTGTGGGCTTCTTCCGTTAAACATGAACAGTGACTGACACCCTGAGGTGGTCAGATGTCTTTGATGGGCACCTTGATGCAGAGCTGCCAACCATTCCGTTTTTTCCTCCAAATTACGGTATTACGTTTTTTCTTCATAAAATACTTCTTTCTTTTTTTCTTTTTTTTACAATCAAACAACTGCCCTAAAATGTTGATTTGATCACAAATTCAATAGAAAACTAAGTTTAAAACATACTTGAATACATTCTTGAAGAGAAAAATATCAAAAAGAATGAAATACCGGTACTGATAATACCAAAATTAAAAAAAAAAAAAAAAAAACCCTGTTTGTATGGAGAAAAAAACAGCAGAAGGAATGGACATTTCTGCATTGGAAGTGTGTTTTGCATGGTTGTCAGTTTCGTTTTAATGAATTCCTTTTTGTTGCTTGAAATTCCTTTTCTTTTGCCATCATGATTCCTTTTTTTGGTCGCACAAGGTTGGCAGCTCTGTTGATGGGCATATCATGTTTTGAATCCTCCTGCTTGACCAGTAGCTTGACAATAGCCAAATAAATGGATCAAAACTCTCTATTCCCTACTGTTTACTCATGTCATGTCATTGATTAATTAGGTAGTTTAGTAAAGTAAGGACATAAAGTCTGACTCTGCAGATGCAGATATGAATGATAATAGGAAAAGTTAAACTACCCGGTAACGAATCTTACCTCATTTCTGTGGTAGCAAATAGCTACTTTGACTTCTCTAATTGTCTGAGAGGTAGTACCAATACAACATCTGTATGTACATTAATTGCGTTACTTGTGAGGAGAGAGCCTGTTGCATAGTAGTTCAAGACGAGATTGCAGGGCTTCTTAACGTTTTAGTTTGAAGCTCCTCACTAAAAAGGTCAATCTGTAAGCCTACATGTATAGCGCTTGTGCATTTCCTGATCGTTATATGCATCTTATCTAGTGGATTTAACCTGTCTCTGAACATCCACTTGTCTACCTTAATTCTGTCCACATCCTGCGCTACTGTTGCTAAGGCAACTGCTGCCATCTTGAAATACTGACACTGTAGTGACGGGCGTCAAATCGATCTTAAACCGAATCACACTCTAAATTTAAATCGATTTAAAGCTGAAATTGGTTTTATTTTTTTGATAAAACAGCTCCTAAAATCGAAATTAATATTAGGCCCCTTAAAATTGATCGGATCGATTTTAATATCAATTTTAAGGCTTGATGAAAGTTCCTATTCCCGATATTTCCCAATCTTATCTCTGCTCTCTAGTAGACAGATTCCCATAGTGTGGGTCTGTCACTCTGATGGTGTGGCTCTGTTACGTCAATCAAGTGCCGTCCGTACGTGTACACTAAATAATTTCATTCACATAATTGTTGCTTCAATATAGTTTTTCCCTTTTCAAGTCGTATCTCTTCTATAGGAGTGAATAGGACCATCTCGCCCTACTTCATTTTACCTCCTTTTAGGCTAGTAAAAAACCTGCTAATGATCAACAAGTTTATCACACAGAAATACAAACAAGCACACGCATACACACACACATACCCACACACCCTGCCCACCTATATAAGTACACTTTCTTTCTCTTCTGCTTCCGAAACAAGGGTAAAAACAAAGTTGCAATTTGCTGAATGTTTGCTTTTATTCATATATTTTTTATGTTACTGTAGTATTCAATATGTTTTGTTTAACACATGAAGAAGAAAAAATGGTGTTATTTGTTTTTATAATTTTATGAAATTTATAATAAATAAACATGTACGTTTATCTTAATTGTCTTGTCCATTTTCAGCCATAAGACATGCAGTATTCATTTTTAAACATTATAAGTCCCAGGTGATAATAATAATAACTAAACATTTTTATGTAGTGCATTACAAATAGGCAAAATTGCATGTCTCTATGCACTCAAAGAAAAATAAAAAGCTATGCACTGGGTTCATGATTCTGATTATTTATGGAGTGGTGATAAGTTATGTCTTCAGACAATTGATACAGGTTTTATAGCATCCTATACTTTTTCAGTTCAGGTAACTTGTTCCTAAAAAAAAGCTTCTGCGTATGAAAAAGACCTTTCCCTGTATGACTTTGTCATGGTTTGTGGAGCACAAAGCAAAGACTTGGAACTGGAATGTAGCATTCTATCTGGTTTATATGGAGTAGGCAATTCAATAAGATAAAAAGGAACTATTTGATGTAGACATTGGTAGGTCAATAGAAGTACTTTAAACTGGATACATGACTTGATGGATAACCAATGTAGATCTCTTAAGACTAGATTTATCGATTTATGTTTCTTTGTGCGTGTAACAAGTCGCGCTGCAGAATTTGTTAGTTGTAGCCTTTGAATTTGAAAAGAAGGGAGACCAGAAAGCAAACCATTACAGAATTAAATTTGTTGTGATAGAGATGATTGTTCAGTATTATTCCATTTACATTTTATTATGTTATATTTTTTTTTAATGCATACCAATAAATACTTGTTATAAAGGGCATGTAGAAAGTATCAAATGCAGTGGTCTGTATTGTTCGTCTCCCGACTTCAATTTTTTTTTTGTAGAGAATGAGATTTTGAGCTTATTGTAATGAGAGATTAGAGCAATGAGGAGTAACGTAAAAAAAAAAAAGACGGATAAAAGAATATTAAAAAGAGCAGCGAGCCTTTCTATAAGATGTGGCCTGGTTCTGAATGATTTGCTGTGGTTATTTTTATTTTTATTTTTACATTATGCTGTACGCATGGTGCCGAATATTTGGATTTGAAGAGTCGTAATGACAAAGTTAAAAATGTCGGTCATGCGTGTCAGATAGTGTGTGGTTTGCTTTCAAATTTTTACTGTGAGGAGAGAAGATCGATAAGAGAATACAATGTAGTGGTGCTAGGCCAATAGGATATAGCCATTAGATTGTATTCAAATCTCAATAGCACTGGCGTAGCTACAGGGGGGCATGGGGTCTAGCCCCCCCCCCCCCCCCCCCCCCCAAAGTAAATAGGGGGAGAATCGAGAGGAAAGGGAGAGAGTGAAAGACCATGAGAAAAAGAGGTGATATGACCCTCCCAATCTCAATTCAATGGGGGGGGGGGATAATGACGGGAAGACATGGTGGAAAAAATAAGAGCCCCCCCCCCCCCCCCCCACTCTCTAGCTGAAACCCTGCTACGCCCACTGCTCGTATGTGTGATCGGGGCCTTGTCTTGACCACTCTTTTATCCTAAATCGTTTGCACTGTTACATGAATGACGTCAATCACCCTTTTTTTTCTCAATCCGAACACTGGAGGGCGGAGGCTAGGTGCAATTAACATGGCCTTGGCATTTTCAAATAGAGTAATAACGTTTGTGACTAAAAGGAAATCTTTCTGCGTCAGACGGTCTGTATTCTTCAAATATCGACGATCCAGAAATACAAAAGTAATTGAACTGGAACACAGACATAAGGAGAAATTGGAAGAATGAGAAAGAGTGGCGCGAAAGGTACTCTTGTAGTCCAAGTAAGGTTTCAAGAAATGTCTTAACCCACCGCCAACTGAATTCTCTCATTCGAATAAGCTCTCCAGCAATGAGCTACCAGGGTCCAGTTTGCAGTGGGTTAAATCGCAAACAAAAAATTTAATGGTGGTCTATTTTGTTAATTACGAATTCATATCGACATAATTATGCTGTCTGAAAATGCACGTTTTCTAATTGCTAAATTACAACGCCCAATTTTCGATCACTCAAATGAAGACAAAAATTATCTATCAATAAAGAGAGAGAAGGGAAAATATATAAAAGGTGGGAGAAAAACCAATTATTCCGACTTTTTTAATGAAAAGGATATTTTCTTCAGAGTGCAAAAGCAATTAACTTGAAATTTGTCTTCGAATATACAACAGAAAGCCAAATAAAGATTATATTTAGCTTTCGCTCTCTCCCTCCTTTCCTTCTTCCGTAATAAACGATACTTTAAAAGTTAATGTAAAATTTTATTTCCTAGTACTGTTCCCTAATTGATGTTGGTAGAAAGTTAAAGTCCATTTTGCTCACAGGTGTGATCGGGTGTAATACAAAATGTGTTTTAGGGCTATTAGCGTTTCATATTTCACCGCCTTTCTCTCCAATGCCCAATCTGCCTGATCAATATTATTTTAGTCTTTTATGTTAATCGTTCATCGTTCGTTTGATTTTGGTAGTGACAAGTTATTTGCCGTCATTTCCTTAGCTTAAATATACCGTACCTTATTACATTTAGCATGGCAATTAAGGAATCTAACAGGCTCATTTAAACTATTTTAGGCTATTCTCGGGCAATTTCGGCACTTTTCAATCAAGTTAATGTGCTTGCGAACCGCTGGGAAACATTAGATCACGGCCTGTTGAAATAAAATGCACGTCATTTGAAAATGAAAATTAGAATTCTTTTCGCCGTAAAATTAATTTCCAAGTGTTATACTTGCATGGAAGCTATTCACTTTAATACTTTGAACTAACTTGATACATGTCGCGTAATGCAGCAATAATTTTAAATGGACAGGTTGGTTAATTTGACTGCGATACATGCCTCTTTTCCTCCCTTTGCTTTTCTTCTCGAAATTCTTTTTGCAAAACCCAATTTCTCTGATTCAATTCGATTTAGTTTCCGACCTTTCCACCATTCTCTTTCCCATCATTCCCTCTCCCCAATTATTCTCTCCCTATCTCTTTTGATTCTTCTTTCTTTCTTTTATTTCTTCTCCGTCTCTCTCTCTCTCTCTCTCTCTCTCTCTCTCTCTCTCTCCTCTCCATCTCTCCGTCTCTTTCATTCTCGTGGTTCCTATCTATATAACTATCACCTTCCAAATCTTTCTGTTTCTCTCACAACGTAGGCCTACAGTACCTTCTCTTTTACTTTCTGTGTCTCTAACGAATGTCCTGCTCAAAAGAAATGCACGAAGAAATATTGGCATAAAATTCGTGCAATCATTCATTCATACCGTTTATTCCTATATATTCAAAGTAAAATATATACAAAATTTAATCTGGAAATTATTCCCTTTGATAATTATATGAAGATCACTCATATGACTTACAAAACATCACTACCCCCCCCCCCCGAGCAGAGGAAAAAAGAGAGATAGTTGTAATTCCAACGACGGACCCCTCCCTCCCCCCCCCCACCCCCCCCCCCCCCCCCCACTCTTCCACATTTACATACACGGACATGTACGTATTGTATAGCCTCCTCTAGATACAGAGTACACACATAATTTATAGTCAATCAATTTTCTGTTAACACCATTGACCTGAAGTGGTTTCTCAGTCCATGATTCCCCCCACAGTCCTTGTCATGACGTCACAAATCAAACAAATACCTCCAAAATGAATACATAGGAAATCAATGCCGAGGTAGTTTTATTTACACATTTAATTATCATACCTTTGTTAACGAGCTGTACGAATCTTTATTAAACCTCTTGATACTGTTTTTACGAATACCCAAAGCTAAAAGACATTATTAAGTCGGTGCATGTACTTTCTGCCCCTACGTATGTGTTGTTGATATTGCGTGCAATTAGTGGCCATGCAATGCGGTAATTAGTTTCTCAGGAATCGACAGACGACATTTTAACAACACCTTCTTTCTTGAATAGAATGTATTTCGATTTTATTAACAAAACATCGGTGACTTCCTCGTCTTAAAGACAAACGTCCTGTCCTAAGCTTAGAAATGAAGATAAGATCATCGGAAAGCTTTTTGGAAGTAGGGCGTTGGTAATAAAGGGGCCAGCTTTTTCCGCCTCGGATGCTAATTTTTCTCGGTGGGCGCGACGAAAATTTCATCACAGGTTCCAACAAAGTGACAACAATAACGCTACCGGAATGTCCACGTCAGTAACACAATTTTTAAATTTGGAGAGGCTGTCATGTCTTGTCATGTAAGAACAGCTGTTCATCAAGTTGAGTCAAGGATTTTTTTAACCGGAGGATAAATGCCAGCAGTTTTTGCTTTTCATCATCTGTATGGATCATACTTGCAGCGATTCTTTATAGCTTAGTATCCGATAGATAGACATCGCAACTATCTCTAAAGTTGCAAGACTTTTTTAAAGTTATGGTATACTACCAACAATAACAGACTTATTCTTCGTTGTATACATGATTCACTTTAAATTTAGCTTTAAGGAAAAAGGATTCTGTTGGGCCTGACTTCACGAGACTCGTTTACATGCTATGTTTTCTTTCTCGAGGCATTTTGCGATGACTGGAGGAAAACTGTACACCTTTATCAATGCCATTACAATTTTGAACTTCTAATTTTATCGCAGCTGCTTGATACCTCTCAAACTGTTAACCTCCTGTTAGTTACATCAAGATCTTGAGATAAGATGAATACCTCTTTGTCCAATTCATCTTCGGAAAACTATTCCATTGAGAGCGCAGTAGACATCGTCCACTTCGCTTCGTGCGTGGTAATCACCCTGCTCAGTTTCCTCGGGAACACCTTCGTCATTGTGGCCATTGCCAAGAACCACAACCTTCGCACGGTGGCCAATTACTTCGTGATTTCCCTTGCCGTCACCGACGTCTTCGTTTCCATCCTCATCCTGCCGTTGGGGCTCCAGTACCTCTTTCTCAGGCGCTGGTACATTGGAAGGGTTCTGTGTACGCTTTGGGTTAGTATCGATGTCCTCCTAATCACAGCGTCCATTTTGAGCCTCTGCGCCATCTCGATCGACCGATACCGCGCCATCAATCAACCGATCAAATACGCTGTGCGACGCACCCCGACTTTAGCGGGGAAAATCATAGGTGCCGTATGGTCGCTGTCCTTTCTTGTAAGCGTACCATCTGTGTTTGTGATCGACTACTCGAACGAGACATTGCAATGCGGTATTCAGAGAAATGCTGCCTTCGCCATCTGCTCCTCTTTCGTTTCCTTCTACGGGCCTCTCTTCGTCGTGCTCTTCGTCTACGTCAAGATCTACCGAGCAGCCAAGAAGCGAGCCGCCATGGTTGGCAACAACTTCAATACGGTTTCCATGGTTGAGTTCTCAATCGAGATGATGAAGCCTCAGCTCCGGCGGCAGACGACGCTACAGCGACTCCGGTCGACGCTTTCCCCGCGCAAATGTGTTCCAATCTGCGTCAGAAGGTGCTTCGTCGACATCCAGGATTTCGACGACGCGTGAGCGGAAAGCGGCTCGGACGATCGCAATCATAGTTGGGGTCTTCATAGCGTGCTGGTTACCTTTCTTTGTGATGCACGTTACGTTGTCTGTCTGTGACACTTGTAACGTTTCTGAACAGACTTACATCATCATATCGT
Source organism: Strongylocentrotus droebachiensis (assembly GCA_035222895.1). Taxonomy (NCBI): domain Eukaryota; kingdom Metazoa; phylum Echinodermata; class Echinoidea; order Camarodonta; family Strongylocentrotidae; genus Strongylocentrotus; species Strongylocentrotus droebachiensis. Next base: position 36,719 of record JAVYIG010009881.1, read on the forward strand.
GGATCGGCTACTGGAATAGTGCGTTGAATCCGATTATTTATACACTGTTTAATAAAGACTTTCGGCGAGCTTTTAGTAAAATGTTAAGATGCAAATCTTATTCATAAAATATTACTTTATTCACCAATCGATAATGTTTCAAACTCGGGCGTCATCCATGCTACGCCCCTTACTTCAGAGCCCATATCACCAATTATTAGTTTCTTTGCAATCGCTCTTGAATTGTTTATAAACGAGAGTATTCCTTCGATAATGAATTCTATAACAAATTTTTCGTAACTATTTTTGTAGGAATGTGTTTAAAAAAAAGTTCAAAGCTTAAACGTAAATTTTCAGTTCGAAAAAAAAGGAGATTATACATTCCTTCTTTCTAACTATTTTTGGGTGTAATTACTCTGAAAACGTAATTGGAAAGTTCTCATGGTTATAAATGGATCCTTTCTCTGTCCTTTATAATTTGTTATCCGATGTTTTGTTTCCTTGGTGTGATGATCTTATACCATTTTCAAAATTTTGTGGCAAGATATTTAAAATGACTTAAAATGATAACACCTTAAACAAATCAAAGTTGAAAATAAATCTTTGAAAGCTCAGTCTTCACACAAAGCAGGGCGCCGTTTTATAAAACTTGTTATCAATAAGAAGTTGCAATAATGGTTATAAGCTACTGAAATCATTGAATTGTTTAGGCTGCGAGCAAATTTCTTATAGAAATGTGACATTTTGTTATAGATTAAAAAAATGTTTGATGACACAGGGCCAGATCCAGAGAAGATGTGTACTTATTAAATTTTTGTAACAGATGTTTCGAAACTATTTTTGTGCCAATGTGTTGAGAAAAAAAAGTTTAAAGCTTAAACGTATATTTTTCAGTTCGAAAAAAGAGATTATACATTCCTTCTTTTGACTATTGTTCGGCTTAAGTACTCTGAAAACGTACTTGGAAAGTTCCCATGATTATAAATCGATCCTTTCTTTTTCTTTTATAATTTGTTATCCGATGTTTTGTTTCCTTGGTTTGATGATCTTACACCATTTTCAAAATTATGTGGCAAGATATTTAAAATGTTTATAAAATGAATTAGAATGATAATACCTACAACAAACCAGAGTTGAAAATTAATCTTCAAAAGCTCAGTCTACACAAAACAGGGCATAGTTTCATAAAAATTGTTATCAATAACAAGTTGCAATGTTTATAAGCTACAGAAATCATTGAATTTGATTGGCTGTTAGCAAAAAAAAATCATGTTAATGTGACATTTTGTTATAGATAAAAAAATAATGTTTGATGAAACAAGGCCAGATCCAGGAAGATGTGGACATGTTTTAAACCACGATTAGCGACTCTATCGCAAAGACTTTCGAAAGAAGAAAAACATTCGAATGAAATTTCAAACGAACTTCTCCATCCCCTATTGAAATATTCGAACTTACAACGATGTATTACATAATCCGAATATGATTTCTCCATACAAAAGGGTAGCAACATTTCCCTTGAATTTCTTTTAATTTTTGTTTTGCAATGATGGTGTATATTATTGTTGTGTTAGTGATGTGGAGTTTTTCTTGAAATTGACCAAGCTTGTATTTAACTTTTCACTCTTCCAACAAAAAGTCTCGTACATGTTAATGTATACACAACCAGTAGGCCTATGTCGTAACAATTTTGTTATTTGTATGGTAATGACGTAATTTCGAACTATCATTAATTTAATTACCCATGAAACATTTTGGATCATTTTATTGCTTATCATTCTGTTTTAAATTTCTTGGCATCAAGAGCCTAACCACTGAATGAATAGGTATCATCGAATAAGCTAAACAGTTATGCTTGGGAGACATAAATTCCGCAATGTTTTTTTTTTCTTCATTTGAACCGGAGCGGAACCAGGATTTTACTTAGGGAAAGCACATTAATGAAGAAATAAATCTCTGACAAGCACTAAACGTTCACATATCGTTAAGGCTGCCGTTTCGTGTTTTTACAGTCTGAAGGGGGGGGGGGGGGGGAATAGTGAGAACTTTTTGTATGTGTGTGATAGGGTTAGGTTAGAGTATGAGATTGGATGTTTAATAGAGGGTATGGTCACGTTTTCCCTGTTAGTACAGTCCGCCACTGCATTTCCATATAAATGATATGCATATAATTATGTTGAAATCGATTGAGAATCGCAAACTGTTATCGTCGTTTTGGAATGATTAAGTACAAGAATGGCTTGCAGTGACGATGTTGGATAACAGTGAGGTGCTAACACAATGTCGAATCGTATATATTTGCAGAAAGGGTAGAAATGCTCACTATTATGTGCACTGGAGTGGTGTTTACAATGTACATTGGCGGCGATATTGCCTTGAAACTTAGCACTTCAAATAAAATGCTGAAAAATGAACTAGCTCAACTCGCTCACTCTCACTTTCTCTCTCTCTCTCTCTCTCTCTCTCTCTCTCACATAAGGCTTACAAGTTGCAGGCTTTAAAATGTTTCGTTCGGGTGACCACGGCTACGTGCACGTTTCGTTACGTCCTAGTTCTTTGTAAACATGTAATTCATAATGCTAATGTGTCAGTTGATTGTCATTACTTTTCCCCGGTAAAATTCACCATGTTAAATTGATTAATTCATCAGTCAAATTGATCACAGTTGAATGCATCGTCATTATCCTTTATTTCTAATGAAATATTGATTAATATAAGTATGATGTAGTCTACTAAAAAAAAATATAGTGTCATTGTTAGAAGCGAGCCATTTTAATTTAATAAGAGAGCTCCGCATTAAATGAGAGACTTTTAGCTTTTAGCAGACTTTGAGCAATATTATGTAACTTGACTGAAAATAAAAAGAAACAAAGTTTATGTAACACAATAAATCTTTATAAATACCAAACATTAATAACTATGACAGACATGAAATATGAAACCTTGCAATGTATGTACATACATAATACTTACAAACCCTAAATATCCTATATATCTGTGTCACTTTTCATTTTTCATTGAATTTTTCCATTTTCAAGACCGTGGCTTCGCATGAAATTATTGAATTGCGCTTTTGCAAATTAAAATTGAATAAAGCTAAGTTGATTTAGTTGTGTTACATGCGGCAATTTTGCACAGGTCTAAAAAAAGAATTCCGAACGCCCGGAAACTAATAAATGCAACCGGGATGGATAAATGACTTAGATGCAAACGTATATTTTAAGAAAGAGCTTCAAATATTTATTTCTCTCATTTTAACGGGAAGACCTAAATTCATAAATTAGATTTTCCTATTCTTTGCATGCCTTTTATAAGTCTTACGATCATTCGAATAGCATGATCCCTCGTCGTCTGGAATGACGGAATTCAAACATTGGGAGTTTGATGGGAGAGAGAAAATGTTTACTTTTATTTGCCAAACCACTCTGGCCAGCGCTCGTGCGAGCACACGAATGAATGTTAACGTTATTTGAAAATCACATATTGATACAACATTGTGTAATATTGTCGCCATACACCTTGCGGAATCAGAAGCGTATTGGGGGGGGGGGGGGGGGGGGGGGTGTACCAGACTGTATATTGCATCTGAAACATGATTGCAAAGGCTCTCAAAAAAAAAAATCATATTTCAAATCCTTTTGTATAAGCCTATAGAAATCATGTTCCGAATACCTTTGCCAAATATCATGTTCGAATATTGCGTCAAGCGATATACAACGCTTAGCCTACTCGAATTGCATAATGTATTTTTTTTTTTAGTCTTTGCCATAGAGTATTTAAATTAAATGCGGGTTAGGGATTGAGAAGGGGTCGTATCTTTGCAAGTTGCCTTCCCCATCCGATCTAATCTGTCTTTTTTCCCTTCTTTCTCTTTTTTCGCTTTTCTTTTCTCTCTCTCTCTCTGTCTCTCTCTTAATGTGATTCAAAATTATGGTGAATACGTTCCCGTTCATGCTATTTCTGGCTTTTTTTACGGTGGCTACATGGTAACCTCCCTCTCTCGCCTGCTTCCTATCTCTCTCTCTCTCTCCCTCCCTCTCCCTCTCTCTCTCTCTCTCTCTCTCTTTCCATGTATATGTTCCTATCTCTTTCGCTCTTTCTCTTTGACAAACATATCCGTGTCCTTCGTTTCGTTCATTTTTATGAATTGACTTGCTACAAAGAGGTGCATGATTCGAACAAGAGTTAGGAATTACTTTATTTGAAGGGAAGAAAATTGCCTTCACATCAGTACTGTCTATACACACAGTGTCAGGTTGTTCGAAGGGTGGAACGCAGATTAGATGATATGTATACTGGTTACAATAAGGCAACAAAACGGTGCAGATATACAGGAAAGACGATCGCGGATCGTGGGAAAGACTGACAGAAAGAGAAAAAGAGAGAGATAGATAGAGCGAGACAGACAGAAATAGACAGAGTGACGGAGAGAGAGAGGGGGAGGGGATAGAGATAGAGAGAAAACGAAAGAGAGGGAGAAAGAATGAGAAAGTAGATCCGGAAAGACAGAGAGGTGGGAGTTTGGAAAAAGTGAGCAACAGCGCTAAGTGAGAGGATCAATAAAATATTAGAGTAACAACCGCAACTGCTCTTTACTGTAGAGCCCAAAGGGCCGAAAGAAAAAATATTATAATTTGATTCAGATTACCTGAGAAAAAATGGAGTGTAAAAAAAGGAAAGTAAGTAAATTGGCAAATATAAATAATTTGGCTGACTACACGTCTGAAAGAATATATTTTATTCATGGCTGTTGACATCACCATGATTTTTTTTTGCGGTAATCCGACCCCCATCCCTTTTTTTTTCTTTCTCTCTCTCTTTCTCATTCTTCTCTTCTTTCTTCTGTTTAACCAACCTTTTTTCATTTTCTTCCCCATTGGCGATTTCTACGTTTCCCGTTACCTAAAACCTTAACCATTCCACCGAGGCCAAAAAATGTCGCGTTGCCCATTAATATACAAAATAATAATGCACATCAGTGAGGGGATTAGTAAGAATTACACACTCAAGGTACCTTTGGAACAGTCTCACACGCCCGAGGCGGTAGCCGAGGCTGTTCGGACTGTTTTGAAGGTACCGAGTGTGGGTAATTTTGTTAATGCCTGAACGAAATGATGTGTATTATTTGTTGTATAAGATTGTTTTATTTTTTCATAAAATGATGTTTTATTTGTTTCATAAAAATAATGATGTTTTATACCATGATTTTACTAACGACCGGTCATTAGAATTGGCTAATGACCGGTCATTATCCAAATTACGCGTTAGGCAAAAAAAATCCCTGGTCACGTTTACGCTTTTAACCAATCATTCGATTAGAATCCACGTCATCATCTTATAAACACAGTTATCTTTTCTGTTTATTTTATATCGCGATCCTATTTGTTTGCATTTAGATGTTCATTTCCGTTTCCTCACCATGCATGCAAACACCATTCATAAAAACAAACAAACCAATCGCCGCAGTTGGGCATGAAATTAGAGACCAAGACACTGTAGTTCAGCTCACGATATGACCATCAATTTTATTTTAATGAGAGAGAAAAAATATCCGCCTTTTGGGGTTATTGGCATAAGAGGGTAACGGGTACTTATAATTCAAATGTTATGCCCATTGCACATGAGTCGTTAATCGTTAGGTTGTGATATTAGGGACTTTAAGATTTGCACGACGACGTGGACTGCTCGTGTGACATCCTTTTAAGGCAATGTGACGTCACTGCCAGTGCCTTATAAGTACGTCACATTGCCTTAAAAGGATGTCACACGTCGCAGTCCATGTTCTCCTCGTGCAAATCTAAAATTCTCTATTAATTAAGCCTAGGAAGGCGAGTGGTGCACGCGACATCAAAGCGATATTTATATAATATTGGATGGCTTTGAGTATGATACAAGAATATATTGCTCGAGCTCGAGCTATGACAATATTGAACGAGTCGGAGACGAGTCCAATACTCATATCGAGAGCAATATATTCTTGTATCACACGAAAACAAAGTCATATGATATTATTATTATGATTATCTTTATCAGGCTGACTAGCGAAATGACAACATTTAACTTACCTCGGTATTTCATAATTATTAGCGTATCAGAGGCTGCGCCAGTTGACGCAGTAGTGCGCTGGCAAATTAATAGGGACTTTTAGATTTGCGTGGACTGATACGTGTGACGTCCATTCAAGGCAGTGCATTAAAAGGACGTCGATCGTAGCAATCCACGTTGTCGTTGTGCAAATCTAAAATTCCCTATTGACGACTCTTGTTCGACAGGCGTGTGTTTGAAAGGGGCTTGAAGCTCTGTGTGATAAATGAGTGAAACGGTGCGTCAAAAATAAAATAAATCGCTTGCTGAATGAGAAATTTAATTCAATTTGAACAAATAGAATCCATCCTCGTTTTAGCTTCTTTTGTATCCACATCCATCTTTAATTCTCCCTTTCTTCTCTATTTTTTTTTTTTGGGGGGGGGGGGGGGGCTTCATTCGGGGGCGCTTTTTCGAAGACCCAACCCGTATAGCTACGTCAATGTTCATAGTATTCATATACATATAAATATACTAATATTATCAAGTATATAAAAGAGGGCAAGTGTTGCAACAAAATCTGCCCTGGAAACGTGGAACAGAGATGGAGCAGATTTAAAATTTCATAAATTCGTTGTGAGTATTGTTATGATTTTATGAGTATTATCTATTCTCGCAGTCCAAAGACTGAATTGCAATGGTTACAACAGTTTACAATGTATATACATGATAATAAAAGCAATTTTTTTGTCATTGGAGCCCCTCCCGCAGGCTTAAACTGATTGATTGATTTGATTAAAGGATTTTATTGAGTATTATCCATTCTCGCAGTCCAAAGACTGAATTACAATGGTTACAACAGTTTACAATGTATATACATGATAAAAGCAATTATACGATAATATATTAAAACAGTCTAGGGAATCAACATTGAAATTCAAATAAAAGTGATCAAATGACAATTATAATGGCAACTATCGGGAGCACCAGGAGGGTCAAATCTGACTGACATGAGCGCTATACAAGAACCCATTATTATTATTGTCATTAATTTCAATTAATAGGCAATGAAAATCTTAACTGAAACATTCTAAAAATATACTATTGAAATTAACATTAAGACCATTACTATTACGAATTTGGCATGCCGAAGGGTTGATTTTGTGTCATTGGTAGAACATATTGGAAATATTGGAATTGAATTTCATAAAGGATTAAAAAACAAAGTGTATAACATTGCAAATTCGCAAAGAATATTGAAATTTGTTGATAATAATAAAATTAAAATAAACATATTGCACTGGCTAAAATACTCGGTGTGAATTAATTCATATTCAAGTATTACTCGTTATTTAAAATTCAATGCTATTAATATAAATGTGAATTCACAATTAAATATGAAATAATTGAAAATTGATTAAAGAATTCAATGATTAAATACCTATATTGCACAATTACTGGCAAATACTCCCCACAAAGAGTTTTATGCATTTCACTCTATATTACAGCAGAGTGAATGTCAGATAATGTCATATACAGTGCTATATTCTATTTGTGTCTGCTCGCGGAGGCTTTCGTTGGATCTGCTTTTTTTAAGGCTCTACAGGCCTCACTGTTAAGCATTTTATGACATTTTTTAACAGAGCTCTTTAGAACTTTAAAGGATATCTTCGCCAAACGCTCCCGTCGATTTCTTATTTTCTTCAAATAAGCTTCAATGAAAATGGACGCGCCAAAAATGAATCAAGTACAGTTGCCAAAAAGTGTTGGAGAATAGTTGACCTAGAAATATGAGCTTCATTCGAATGTAGAGTAATTTCTATTAGATGAGTCTGACAAAGAAGCTTGCAAAGTATAATCAGGGATAATAGTGCTAGTTATAAATTGATAAAGGTTACTCAGAATAGAGTTGCAAAGATGGCGGAGCTAGGAGACAGATTGAACGATATTGTATAAGTGAGGGGTATTGGGAAGAGAGGGGAATTGAAGTTAAAGAGAGAGGGAATCGCGCGAGTGTGAGAGAGAGAGAGAGAGAGAGAGAGAGAGAGAGAGAGAGAAGGGGAAATGGAACACAGAGAGTGAAAGAGATTGACATAGACAGAGTAAGAGACAAACTGACAGACAGACAGACAGAAAGGGGAGAGAGAGGGATAGAGACAGTGGGAGCTGCTTACACGCCTTATCGATCACTAATGTAGCGTGATCAAAGTAAACGTGCCCCAATCGAAAGGAAATGGGAAAAAGAAAGATTTTTTCAGGTACTCCATCGATCGATTTGCTTTTTCGCACTCATCATGCTATCGTATGAGAACCACGACCCCCCCCCCCCCCCCCCACACACACACACACCCTCCTCTTACGACAGTCAGTGTCCCCTCAATGACTGTGGACACGGGCTGCTCCACTACTCATTACATTACTTACCCCCCCCCCCCCCCCTCTCCCCACAAATACATACACACACACACTTCTCCAGCCACTTTAATACACATTAGGACGATATACTCTGATCTGTGCACATGCATGCGCAGACGATCGATCGTGCGTCATTTACGAGCAGTCTCAATATCTCGATCGTTATCGTTTGAAGAGTTTTCGGTGCGCTTTCAGTTGGACAAAGGGAAAAGAAACTGTGCAGTTTCGCCATAGCTTGAGTCAAAATCATATTTTAAAAATCGTTCGCAAGGTGAATCATTTTGAGCCACACTTTGGCAGATATAATTGCAACCTCGTAAAGGTGTGTTCATTTTACGGGCAGTCAAAGCCATCCTATTTCTTCGATCTTGCTTGTGGATAAAGATGGGAATGACAGCTATTTAATCAATGATTCTGAGTGATATCTCTTCGGAGTAATACCGATCTCTTCTCCATGTTTCAGCTGAAAGGTTGAAAGTTTCATATCAGGGCATCTAGAAACTCCCAGGATTACGGATTTTTGACGCTTATTCAATAATTCGATAATGTGGAGATGATTCAGTGACATGTGGCACTCATTTCACGTGGAGAGTAATTGGTTATCTGCTCCGAACAAATAATTTGTTTTGTCTCCAACATGCAAAGGCAAAAAGTGGATTATTTTGATTAGAGGGAATCTATCGTAGACCTTTGATTTCAGATGGAATATAAATTGGCATCTTTCATTGTCGACAATGCTTTCACGCCCTTTTTGTAGTCAGAGTTGACATCGCAATCTTTTTAATCGTGAATGTTTTTTGTTTTTTTATCTACGACCTTTTAAAAGAGATTAGTTTGCATAACTGTTTTTAAATATTTTGAGCATCTTACGATGGAAGTACCTATCAATTCTACGGATACGGATATCCTGATGACAGCAGGAACGACTACCAAGGTAACCATTTACGTTATCATCATGATAACCGGCATCATTGGTAATGGCATGGTCTTCGTTGCCATAGGAACATTTCATACCTTGAGGACAGTATCCAACCAGTTCGTACTGTCGCTTGCAACAGCCGATTTCACCGTATCTCTGGTAATCTTGCCCTTCTCGATCCAGGAAGCCTACTACAAGGAATGGTACCTTGGGGAGATCCTCTGCAGGTTCTGGATTGCAGGGGATGTCCTCTTCGTGACCATCTCCATCTTCAATCTGGCGGCGATTTCCATCGACCGGTACCGCTCCATCAAGAACCCGCTGAAGTACTCTCTGAAGCGCACCAACCGGATGGCTTACAAGCAAATCGCCGCGGCTTGGTTGCTTTCGCTTCTGGTCGGCGTCCCTCCGTTCTATTTTGCTGCATTCCATGACGGCATGTGCTACCTCCAGCTCACTCCGTACTTCATCATCCCTGCAACCACAATAGGATTCTTCCTGCCTCTGGTCGTAGTGCTTTTTACGTATACGCGCATCTTCGGAATTGCAAGGAAACTCGCAACACGCGTGGGCCAGGGTCCCGGAACCGCTTCCGAAGGCACCGGAAGTGATCCGACCCGTAGACAGCAGAGCATTGTCAAGAAGCCAACATCACTAGCTGTAACGAAGGCTTGTGATATCCAAATCAACAACGACGCAGTCTCGGTTGCTGCAATACCGACTCCAAGCGGTGTGCAGCAGCCAGAGTTTGGTAAACCCATCACCAACAAGATCTCCGTTAGGCGGGAAAGAAAAGCTGCTCGCACGGTTGCCATAGTGATAGGAGTCTTCACCGTCTGTTGGATGCCTTTCTTTGTGGCCGTTTTTGTGGCTTCTGTCTGCACCTCCTGCGATCCTCAATCGTTCCCGCTCCAGGTTTTGACGTTCATGGGTTATGCAAATAGTGCTGCCAATCCGATCATCTATACCATATTCAACAAGGAATTTAGACAAGCTTTCGGGAAGATACTGCGCTGTAAATTTAGATAGATCCAACTACCACCGGTGCTTTGTAATATTCCACCATTTATCTTTAACAAGGAATTCAGACAGTCAATTGTAAACACATTGCATGGTAGGTCTATATAGATTCAAATACCACTTGTGCTTTACAGTTTCATGTGTTCTTTGAACGCGTAAAGAATAATGGCTGGAAATATCTATGTGACATCCCGTTGTCATTCACAGATTATCATGCACTTTTCATATCGGTTTTATACTCAGTATTCTGCAAGACACTCGATAGCTTGGTGCTGCTGTGAGACAAATCTGTAAAGCCGGAGAAGCATTATCATTGACAGAGGTTGACGTGGTATTCTGATCTACAGTAGATATGAACCTCAAACCTCTGCGTTGAACACGAAATAAAGCATGAGGACAAGACAGATTTTAATTTTGCCATCGCAATAAATGAAATAGTGGTGGTGGTGTTTTGGTAGTGATGGTAGTGGTGTTGGTGATAATGTGGATGACTGGTGGTGCTGTTGGTAAGGGCTGCAGCCTCTATCGGCATTTTTAAAGTTCGCATATTATTTTGGGCAACCACCACCTCAAATCCTAAAATTTGATGCTGAATTTCATTATTCGGCCAGGAGGTGCCCGATTATGTAATTTCAGTTATTTTCACTACAAAAGTGTCATTTTTGCGTCGAAAATTTAGAATCTGAAGAGCTGATATTCAAGCAGAAGGTGTCAGCACACCTCGCAAAAAATGGGCCCTTACGGTTGGTGGTGGTGACCGGTGGTAATGCTGGTGTTGCTATGTGGTGGTGATACAAGTGATAAGCCTAGTAATAATTATGATGATGGTGGTGATTGTGGTGTGGGTAGTGGGTGTTTGTGATTTGGGTTATTTTTTGTTGTTGGCTGTTGTGGTGGTGGTGGTGGTGGTGGTAGTCAGAGTGATGTGGTGATATAATTGGTGGTGGTGAGAGTGGTGGTGTCGGTGGTGGTGGTAGTGGTAGTGGTTAAAGTGATTATGGTGGTTTATCTAATGGTGGCGGCGATGGTGGTGGTGTTTGTGTGTGGTGGTGATGGTGGTGTGTGGAAGGTAGTGGTGGTGGTTGTGATAGCTACAATGGTGTTGGTGGTGGTGTTGTTGTTGCTGTCGTTGGTGGTAGTGGTGATGGTGTTGGTGTTGGTGATGACGGTGATAATCAGAGTGATGGTAGCGGTAGTGGTGGTGGCGGTGGTGGTGGTAGTGGTATTAGTTAAGGTGGTGGTGGTGGTTTAACTGATGGTGGCGGTGGTAGTCGTGCCAGTAATGGTCGTCATCGTCGATTCTCAATCGATATTAATCATAGGACTTATATGTAAATTGTACTTCATGGAAAGATCAAAATCGGGTTCAGTGCCTTTTGCCAGAATGTCATCAACTAACCCTATATCTTTGATGAAATAATGCCCGGAGCAATAATGTCGCTGGATCGTTAATATCACCCTCTGCATAATAGGCCGCTTTAATCACATTTAGAAAAAAATAGTTGCCTAGGCCAGTGGCGTACGCAGGATTTTTTTCAAGGGGGGGTTTTAAAATCAAAAGGGGGGGGGGGGGGTTTCCAAAAAAACATACATAAAACATACACGTAAAAAAAACTCGAGGGGGGGGGGGGGGGGTTAACCCCAAAACCACCCCCCTGCGTACGCGCCTGGCCTAGGCAGATATTAGCATGCAGACATGATAAATCTCCCCAATAAAGTGTAGAGCCGAGGCTAACAGTACTCTGTTAGTCACTGACTGTTCCAGGAGCAGCTATATAGCAAGCCTAATATGGCCTATGGACTGCGGGCTCTTGTAAAGTCTCTAGCTCAGACCCTCTGTTATGCATTACCACTGACAAAGCTTTGTGCCTGGAAACTAGGATATTTATAATGACCCCATGAAATTCAAAGTTAATCTAATAATTCGAGGTGTAAGTAGTTCAATCATCTCCTCGTAAAAAACAAATGTTACATTTACTTTGTTGATCGAAATGTTCTTCACAATGTTTGACGAAATGTTCTGCTATTACATGAAATTAATAATTTCGATTTTTCTTTTCTCACTTCATTATACTCACACGCGTTAATGTTGTAACTTAGCAACCGGGTAATGTACGAGAACACTCGATATCTTTCAATGTATGAATGTAAATGTTGCACCGCAATTTAATATATATTGAATGCATACGTTTTATGAGTTTTCATTAAAGGATTTAATATTAAATGTGGCCTCTATATTGTTCCCTTCTTTATACCGCCAATGCAATAAATTTCCAGTGGTTTTTTGGCGAGCTTGTCGTAACTGTTTCCTGTCTTAAGTGTGCTTTTGGTGGTGACCTTTCATGTGCACAGCAATGGGCAATAATAGCCACATATATTTTACAATTTTCTCTTAGATTTCAATTTCAATTTCGATTTTCCTAACCCACACACTCTCGTTGTATTAGTATTATCTAAATAGGAGTATTATATTACAGTAGAATTGTATATTGATTATAAATAATATAAAACGCACTAAGCATTAGGCTAATTAATTTGCCTTATGTTGAATTTTCAAAGTTGTTTATGTTGTGTTTCAGAATATACAAAAAAGAATATTTTATCATTTGTGCTGCTCAATGTTTATGATGATGTTGGAGGGGAAAAATAAATGTATATTGAAGAGAAGCTTTCAACACAGCGATGTAAAACGAACACAAATTTGCTTATCAATATTTTCTGTTCACACGAGTCCGTGGTGTTGCAAACTGATAAGAACAGGAGGTTAGAGTGTGTGCTTGTATACCTGGCTTCTAAGTAAACAACCAGAGGACCGACTGTTTTAGATCCTTTCCGAGGGATTTGATGATAATAATGAATTCCTTACCAAAGGGCACTGGCGCATCGACTTGGTTTCGAACCCGGGTCGCCGGAATACGAGACCACTGGACCACTGCTCTACCAACTGAGCTATATCGCGCCTCCTCGCAATGACTAATGGACCCCCTCCCCTCCACCACCACCACCAATCGACAATATTAAAGGAAACCATTCAATTTACATTGAAGTCTGGTACATACGCGCGAAACCGGGAACTCATCTTGAAATGATCATCTTGCAAAGTGCGGTTCGATGCAAAACTCATTTTACTCTGGCTGTAGTGTGATTATTTTTGCTCGTCAGCGTTCAAACAGATCCAGACCACCGCTCACACATTGCAAATAGTTTTGATAAAAATAGTAAATTTCTAAGAACGATTGCCTAAGTTTTATCGGGCTGTAAGGGACGGAAAGGCGGGTGAATTCAAATAATCTTATCGCTGACGTTTTTCTTCAGATGAGCTGCAAGGAAAACTCCTCGATCCGGAGAGTCTCTGTTGACCAAGCAATTATTTGAGGGCGCTGCATCTTAACTAATTCTTAATCAAATCTTTGCCACGCTTTGCCGCCTTGCAAGAGTTTCGCGGTCTTGCATAAACTTGTCTCATATCGAGTAGCCTTTTTGGCATGCCGTGTCAATATCTCTATGGCATTGCTGTCCACTTAGAAAAATGAGAAACCCTTTTTGAAAAACACTGAAAAGTGAAAAGCTAATGTATAACTTGAGCAGGTACTCCGACATTATTACAGTCAAACCTGTAGGCCCTATATTAATCTATTAAAAGGATCCGGTAACTTTGTCTCAGATTCTGAAACAAAATCTTTGATTCAGCTCATGCTGCAATGATAATTATAAACTTTTAGGTCAGTCAGGAACTTCATGACTTTTACAAGCCGATCGCCTGTCTGATTATCAAGATATTTATGATTGGAAATCGAAACCAAAGCGGCATTTGCCGGTTTTCATAACACTGCAGTCTATTGAGGAAAACGAGTATGGTAAAACCGGTCACTAATTTTTTTTTTACTTTTTTGAGGCACTTCTTGATCATTCTGAAGCGCGATCTTTTTTTAGGGCTTCAATACACCATATCACAGACACTGGTAGCACGTAAGGCCATGCATCTCAGATCTAACATTGTTAAACGATGCCTTTAATGCCATCCAAGATAAACACAAAAAGTGGACACTATAGACAGGTGGCTTCTCTAGACGGTTTCTACGTTTCCTTGAGAGAGAGAGGCAATAGGTGACGTATAGACGTGGCCACTAAAGACAGGTGTAACTCGTGTCCGGCGAAAAAATGGTCAGGATTTAATTTTTCAGAAGTAAACTAATGTGATTATTTGATTTCATATGCCTGATTAATGGACCTAAATTTCAGACATAGTGATTATCACGGTGTAATTGTTATGAAATAATCTTATACAGCTACAGGAATGAAAGGTTCATTGGTTGAATTAGGGCCTTTGTTAAATACTTTTAGATGTAAGATGTAATATGTCACATTCTCAAAAAACATAAATCGGGACAAATCATTATGAAATTCCCTGTGCAGAGCTTAAAGTGACTCGGTAACATTGTTGAAGGATGATGAAAAAAATGCGTAATTTTTTTAATGAAATGTTACTTATCATATCTCTTCTTCTGTACCCACCCTCTATACATGCAAAAATCTCCTGAAAATATTCTCAGACCACAAAGATATTTATGATTTTCTTTGAAGATGTTACTGTGCGACACCCTCTAACAATAAATTTTCCGAACCATTTTTCGTGAAAATAAAACATAAGACAGGCTTTTAAAAATCTTTCAGCACTTAAATTTCTGGAATGGTATATAGAGCCAATTAATTGCTTTGAGACGATTTTTATTTACCTAAAATGTAATTAAATTGTAAAAATATAGCTGGGAGAATTAAAGAATTGATCAGATCAGTTTTTCAAAAGTTTTATCATTAATAATGGTCTGTTTTACTCAAACTTTTAGATTATCTTGAATTGTACATCTAGCAGAGAATCACTAGCTAAGCACCATTTTCTCTCATCTGAACAGTGTTACCAAGTCCCTTTAAGGTTATAATTACAGTTGCCAGGTATGTGTGCTATTTATTTTTTTATTTTTTTGAGGGGGGGGGGCATTTAAGGTCCTTCTCAAGTTCTCTAGAGAATCTTGGATTCGCCGTTGTTATTTTAGGTTAGTGGGCCGATGTCAGGCTTATAATAATGTTACATGATGTCATGTACAGTATGTAATCACAGGCTCCCATCTCTTATTCATATCTTTCTTGAGGCTATCATTATTAGATGTATTGCTGCATTGGACAGATGCAAACAGAATCTTTTAACCATCAGTTGACTTTTATAGCTGGTGATAATTCGATCTACGTGTTTTTTTCCCTCTAACAAAGTACAATTATGCTAAAAAAAGACGAAACTTTTCATGAAAATAGATCATGCATCTATTTGGTGAGATGAAAATTATCAGGCGTATGGATGCATCGGATAGATGCAAACATATCTTTTAATCATGATTTGACTTTGATTGCTTTTAATTTTCCATTTTAGACTTATCTTTTAGACTTATCTCCTCCAACCAGGTTCAATTATTCAAAGAAATACGTCACTTTCCATCCCACTGAATCCTCCTTCTATTTATAGGGTATGAACATTATTAGGCGCACTGTCTTGTGCATTGGATAGCATCATAATTTGACATTTATTTATTTATTTATTATTTATTAATTAATTAATTTACTTATTTCTGATATTTATACAGGATGGCACATATCACCAATTTGGTGGTCTTCCAGGCCATGATGCCCTGTTTGGTAAGAATAAGACTAATAACAGCAGCAAAAACAAAATAGATAAATACACAAGCATATACACAGGTCAAAAAACAAATTAATTGGTATCCTCATGAAATAACTGATCATTCAAGAATTATTCTTGATCATTTATCATTTATCATTTATCCTTGTCATTTATCCTTGATATTCATTGCTTTTAATTTTCTATTCTATATTCTGTCTTTTTCCTCTAACGAGATATGCTAGGAAAGACATAAAATATATTAATTTTGTTAGGGGGATGAATATTATTAAGCGCATTGATGCGTCGAATAGTATAGTATTAATGACTGCTTTGAGAGAAATAGTTGTTTTTATACGCTCAAGGGAAGGTTAGAATTGTGCTATTACCCGAGGCGTGCACTGTAAAAAATAATTTGTTCATTGGTAATTTTTACGTATTTTTTCCATGTAGAATTTACTTGAAAACATTAGTTTTGCCACTTACGCACTAAATTTAAGTCTTGCTAACTCAAACTTTCAATTTAGTAGAACATACGTGGAATATTTAAGTAAAATCAAATACATAAAAACTTTAAGTAATTTCAGCTTGTATTAATTTAGTAATTTTAACTCAAAATCAGAAATTATACGTATTACTCAAACAATTTATGTTGATTATTCTTATCTTTTTAAAGTAAGCACCGATGCAGTGCGTAATAGAAATATTTACATAATTTATGAATATTCATTAAGACCAAATTAAACTCTTTTTTAAATAAAACAATTCTTTTTTGTGGTTGAATGAAAATTTAAGGACTTTAAAACATTTAATAATTCATTTAACATGGCTAAGCAAAGACAAGACATTTTTTAATTGTTACCCAGTTCAAAACAAATCAAAACTTGATATTTCAGGAAATTGTCAACCAATTTTCCTTTTAAGATGCTACGATCAAGATTTGGAGCCTTTCAATATGTGTCGAATTGAAGCGTATGTAAATCTTAAATAGAAGTAGTGTTAGTGATTAGTGATTAATCTTAACTAGAAGTAGTGAATGATTAGTGGATGTAACTTGTTAGATTAGATGGGTAGCAAATCGTGCAATATGTAATCCTATCATAGCTTTTTTTTAATTATCTAAAATGATTACAATACTTAAATTATTTACGTTAATGTAACTCGATTTAACTGAGTAAAAATTTATTCAGCAAAATAAATAAATTCTACTTAAGATGCCGTAGGTAATATTTACTTAATAAAAATAAGGCAATTCTTTTCCTCAATTTTATTAAGTTATTTCGACTATTATTTTTTTACAGTGTGCCGAGGGCAATAGCCCAATTGTAACTTTCCCGAGAGCGTATAAAAACAACTATTTCTCGAATATTAAAGCAGTCATTAATACTTTTATATGCCGAAAAAAAATAGACTTAAAAAAAAAAAAAAAAAAACTTTTGTCGAAGATGAGATTCGATCTCTTGCGTATAAAGGTGAGGTAAATAAAACCAGCGCCTTAAACCTCTCGGCCAGCGCGCTCTGACACCATACATGGCAGTTTTCTCTAATATATACATTAAAATAGATTTAAAACGGTTTGGCGTGGTGGATGCTTCGCCGCTGCTCCATTAAACGGGCCCTTCTTTTACTTTTGCAATGCATATTGGCACGAACTTAGATCAAGATCCATCGGCAGATGTTGTTTTTTTGTTTTTGGAAGTTTATTTTCGTCTTCATGTCAACAATGCAAGATAAAATTGTCGGTAAGATCGATCGAGATTCAATTGTATTGAAATTACCGACCAATTCTTCGCACACGTACGGTATCCTAGATCGCTCAGACCATTTTTTAACATGTAAACATATGGGGTAACCATGGAGACTGACCTATTTTCCCAATAACCATGGTTATTGGGATTTTAGAACTGTTTTAACCATGGTTACTGGGAAATTTCGGGAACAGTTAAAGTTTATGAATGCAATTTCGACCAATCAGATTGCTGGATTACTTAAGTGAGGTATATAAATGCTAACTATTTTTTAATCATCATTTGACTTTCATTGCTAATGATCTTCAATACATGTATTCCCCCCCCCCCCCCCCCTTAACGAGGTATATGCTAGAAAATGAACAGCACTTTTCCTCAAATTAGATCATCTATTCTTTTTAAAGGAATTAATTTTATTAGGCGCATTGATGCAGCTTCATCTTATATCTTCATCATGACCCCGATTTTCATTGCTAGTAATAATACTCTATAATGTTTTCTTCTTTTTTAATGATATATGTAGATATCAAATTAAATCAAATCAAGTAAATCTGTTTTGATAGAATCCAATATTTCGGATTATCATCAAAATAGAAAAGTATATGATGAAACAAACTCGTGATACAAAATAATGAAAGATCAGAATAACAAATCATCATTTAATAAACGGGCATGGTGGAGCACCGAGTTAAATCAAGGAATGACATGTGTACCCCCCCCCCCCCCCCCCCCCACCAAAAAAAAAATGCACCGACAAAATATAACGCATGATGTATACGATGTAGGTCGCTTGTCAAACTCCTATGTAGAGGTGACTAATCATTATTGTGCATGACAAGAGTTACCATGTTCACTCAAAACTGTCAATAACTTAAAGTACTATCATGAATATAGCAAGTATAATGTTACCTCTCTCTCTCTTGATCTCTCTCTGGAGAAAATTGGAGAAAATGGGGCCAACAAATTGGCTTGATTGACAACCATGGAATGGGCACGCTCTAATGTCGTCAAACAAGATATTATTTGGAGGTGGATATTCGTTCATATTTGCGCTTTTCTGCATGTGTCCTGCACAAAAGAACCATCAAATGCATAACATGAGTACTATACTATGTCAATTAGTGCATTGTTGCATTGTGTGCGTAGAAATCGAGAGAGATTTGCGAGGGCGTTGATGATGGACATTTGAATACGTATTAATGTTTATCCTGCACAATATGATGTAGCGTGGCTACGGGGGGGGGGGGGGGGGGGGGTGGAGGCAACCGCCCCCGGATCGAATGACGAAAAGTGACAAAATGGGAGCTCAGGGGAGAATGAAGAAGAAAGGGAGATTGGAAAGGAAAGTGAAGATGACAGGATCTTCTCCCACATCCTGCCCTTATTCGATGGTCGTGTTAATTGACATTCCATCCATCTCGTAAGGTCGCCCCCATCATGTCAGTGCCCCCGGCCATTGGCCGACCTTCGCTACGCCACCGATCCGAGAAAATGTCAAATAAGAAATACGTATTTGGAACATGACGGCAATTCATAAACAATATCTACACATCTTTAAAAAACATGATGTTTATCATGTGGAGTCAAAATTGATATGTATTTTTCTTATAGTTACATGCTAGGGTTGTTCAATTTAGTAAAATAAAACTGGTTCATACTTATTATTTAGAAATAGACATCTTCAGAATTTTTTTCTTCGTGTTATTTGAAATTCATTGCGAGAATAAATAAAAAAATAAAAGTGGTTACGAAAGACGTATAATAAATATTGGCCAAAACGAGATTACTTTCACCCATGCAGTCAAATTTGTTAAATAAATAACTAAATAATAAAGGGAGAAACAGAATGAGAAAGATAAACAAACACACAAGCAAAAAATGCTGCAAACTGAATGTAAATTGAATCTTTAATTTTATTCCATTCAACGCATACACATTGGTACATTACAAACAAGTTTGAGCGTGCAAAATATTAATGACATTATTCCAGAGCCTTTACAAAATGTATTAAATCATCAATTTTGAAACTGTCGAAATTCATCAACTTGATGCATCTATTGCTGCAGCAACGAAATATAATTTACTTTTGCAATATGGCAAATGTTTAAAATTCAATTTGGAGAAAGAAAATTGTCCTTGAGATTTCACATCTCTTTCATAGTTCACCGCTTCATCCTCGCCTCCTTCCGTATCTGAATGATTTACTGTATAGTACTCTTAGTTGAAATAATTGTTACATATATAATTTATATATACATTGTGTTTCATATTGTACTGTTTAGAAGGAAATAAATGTTAATAAATACAAAATACAAATACAATACAATGTATACAGTGCGTCCCAGAAAAAACGAAACCGAGAATTATCGCTGTTTTATTATAACTTAGTCACATTTATAATTAATAAATGACACATATTTTGAAAGCTTAGATCCTCCTCTTTCATTTAATGCAACTCATATGATGCATATTTCACGCATGAGTGATTAAAATCAATTTGAAGAGAGGAAACCGAAAATTCATTTGGCGAGCGGTATCTGAATTTCAAAGAGAAAATCACATTTCTAGAAAGTTAGGTTTCTGCCCTTTCATTATGACACCTCAATCAAGAAAAATGAGCAAGGAATGACAAAGTTCTGTTTGTTTAAAGTAGCCCTTACATTTTCATAATTTTAGCAAACGAATTCGTTTTCACTGGCTGCCTGCCGTAGCAAAAAGCAGATTTGAGAAAAGACATAACTCCGTTTCGTTGACAATCAGCCATGCATGAAGTATTTCGTCTACGGTTGATTGTCAACGCCTGATCGGAGTTGAGTCATTTGTTAAGTTCGTTTGTTGATACGGCAGGCAGCCAGTAAAAACGAATCCGTTTAATAAAATTATGGAAATGCAACTACTACTTTAAACAAACAGAACTTTTGTTATTCCTAGCTCATTTTTCCTGATTGAGGTGTCATATGAAAGGGCAGAAACTCAACTTCCTAGAAATGTGATTTTTCCCTTTGAAATTCAGATATCGTCCGCCAAATTACTTTTTGTTTTCCTCTCTTCAATTTTATTTTAATAACTCATGAGTGAAATATGCATTATATGACTTGCATCAAATGAAAGGCGAGGATCTAAGCTTTACAAATATGTGTCATTTATCAATTGTAATTGTGATAAAGTTATGACAAAACATCGATAATTCTCGGTTTCGCTTTTTCTGGGACGCACTGTATATATATCTCTCTCTCCTCTGTCTTCTCTCTCCCTCTCCCCCTTTGTCCTTTCCTTGAACCCTCCCTTCTTTTCCGTTATTGTACAAATTATTATTTCATTCTAAAACCGACAATGATGATAAAACGAAGCATATGTGATTATTGAGTATATCATAGGAGTAGAGAAACTCTATTAAAGAAACACGATTCGTTAATAGCAAGGGAGTGTGAATACAGCAAATAAAGTGTACGAGGTCAAGGTCTATGAAGGTTATAAAGGTTCATACTTTATCATTGGCATGTTTTATAGAATAAAATTTGTATTGGTACGTGCCTTCGTTGGAACTAATTACATACAGTACATGTATTTTTTTATCAAATTATTTACAAGATAATTTTGTATGCTCCGAAATTTGAATTAAATTTGGATTTGGACACAACGCATCTCTCACAAGGACTCCAATTTTTTTTTAATTTTTTTTTAATATTTAAAAAAAAAAAAGAAAAAAAAAAAATTATAATAATATAGCTAGTTCTTATATAGCGCTTTTCAGGACCAAAGGCCTTCTCAAAGCGCTTTACAGATATATATATTATTACCCAGGTCATCGGATTCAGGCTTGGCGCACACAAATTGTATGCACATTCTCCACTCCCTGGGGAGCATTCCAGCCAGGCGTCATTTTTACAAGCGCACACTTGCTAATCTAAGCACATTAGCTTTCGCATCCTACCGGGTAAATGTAGATCAATGTCTTGCCAAAGAACAAGATATCACAAAAGAAAAGTGGCACGTAATAACAGCATCAATATTGACCACGCTCTGTCCGGTCGCAAAGCGCGGATCCAGCCGTTAAAGGGGGCAAAATATCACGGGGGCAAAATATCACGGGGGCAACGATCATAGTGGGTGAGATTAGAATGTAAAAGTTTAGTGAATAGCGCCAAGGTAACGCAGGGGTCGTGTCATATTTCTTTCAAGTTTCTTCTCCCTCTCCCTTTCTTCCACTCTCTCTCTCTCTCTCTCTCTCTCTCTCTCTCTCTCTCTCTCTATCTCATGTTGTTCTCCTCTCTTTCCCCTGTTTCCCGATTTAATTGTGGGGGCATGTGCCCATTCCATCCAGAGCTACATGTACCCCACTTAGTCTGTCAGCTGAAATCCTGTTTGCGGTCATCACTGTCATAATTATGCAGCGCCGAGCTACAAACATTTGTCATTGTCATTGTCAATTTTAATCTCTTAATGCCATTACAGTCCTTAAATATCTTCTTTATTACATTTATGACAGACAAGACTTCATTCAGATTAGTTCTTTAAAGAATATACATGTAGTGCACTGTCACAGTACTGACATTTTAATTTTGATTTATTTGTACTTCAAATACATGCAAGCCAAATGCTTTCATTACATCCATCCGCATACATTTCATTCAAATGACATCAATGATTCAAACACTGGTACAGGTATTGATGTACTGGGTTAACTTGGTAAATGAAATGTGTACAAGGCTATCAGCGAAGGAGTGATGCAGGAAGATGTCAATCATGTAATCTTCTTTTCTAATCCCTTTCCTATTTTATCTTTTTATCGTCAATTCGCATGTAATTTTTAATTGTTGGCAAGATCCCCCTTCTTTACCTCTCGTCTCTCTTTGTCTTTCCTGCTCTTTCTTCACTATATATCTCTCTTTCTCCTTTTCTCACTTTTATTCCCTCCCTCTCCTCCTCGCTCTCTCTTTCCATTTTTAATCTCTTTTCTCTACATCTTTCCCTTCTCTCTTACTCACTTTTATATGTTATTTAGGTACATATTCCCCATTTCCTTCTTGTTCGTATTTTTGCGTTTATTTTACATTTGGTACAAAATGAAGGATAAACATGCGACATATACGTGTACTTATAATTATGTAAATGATACTGTTTAAAATTGTACACATGTTTTTAAAATGCACTGTATATCCATGTGCAATTCAGTATATGTAACTGCGATGCATGTTTCAATAAATACCATACCTAACTATTTCTCATCCTTTTGCCCTTCTCTCTTCCCTTTCTCTCTTTTAGCATTTTCCACCAATTAAAAACCCCTTCCTCCTCTCTTACATATTAAAGCCTGTCTGCACTACTTATATCTACTTGCGCCCTCTATATAGCAAACAATACCTAAGCGGTACCTGTTGGTCCCCCATGATCTCCTTTTTCTTATGTTAAGTGAGAACTGATTTGATGAGATAACCACCTGTCAGTGACCATGCAGGGAGGTCTCGTCCCTCCTGGCCAAACTAGTGCAGACAGGCTGTAAGATCGATTCCCTTCATTAGTGCGTAACAGCGTCTGTACTGTGAGACTAGGCAAAGAGAAATCCTGCCAACTTTCTAATGTAGAAACCTGCATGTATAGAAATGTATAACTGAGCAACAGATGGCTCCCTATGTGAATTAAAGCTGGTAGGACATTCTATGACGAGATCAAATAATTCATATGGAGCAAGTCTAACTGAAAAATGGCAAAATGAAGCATATAGATAATATGTAGATTATACAATATATTTATTTAAAATACATATTTTGGGGATGTGTAGTTTACATGTACTTTTTAATCACGCTTTGCAAACATAAAATAACTTTGTCATATGCTAAAACATGATTCAAATAATTTTTGCCAAAGAATATAAATGGGCTTTTGCAAGATGTTAATCCACATTTTGCCACTCTCCACCCAGGTGTAAAATCCTAGTGTAAAATGAGTACCCGGTACGATGCAACAGTCATTGTAGTTTGCTCAGCATTGTGAGCATCTGTAAAGGGAATACTCCATAGGGAGTGGAGAATGTGCATACATTGTGTGCGGTCCAGCCTGAATCCCTCACTTCTGTGTATTATTTGTATACTGTATCACGAGAAAGATTTTTCCTCTTTTCACTAATTTCGTAATTTTTAGTACTGGAACATGGTTCATTCAATCAGGTGATTCCCTCCTGATATGAAGACATCAACCAGCCTCTTTGGACGTTTTCAATAACAGTTCAAAATTAGTTCACTTCTTTTGGCTTGGTGATATCACGACATCAAGCAACCGCTTAGACTACTTTCAGCATCAGTTCAAGACTCAGGGATACCTGTTGGTTTCACAATGTGAGCCTGAAAGAAAGACTCATGGGGCTGTACAATATTAAGCCTGATATCATAACATCTTTTCAGCGCCAGTTCAAGACTCTGGGATACCAGTTGGTTTCTTAACGTAAGCCTGACAGAGACTCTGACGTGTAGGAGTCTCATATATGCCGTACAATAAGAAGCCTGATGAAGCCTGAATGAGTAGGTAGGCATCAGGGCCTGTAATCAGGGTATGGCCCTGAAGAAAAAAAATGGCATCCCTGACGACTAGTTCAGTTCATTTCAGCATCAGTTCAAGACTCTTGGATACCAGTTGGTTTCACAAAGTGAGCCTGAAAGAGACACTCATAGGGGCTGTACAATATGAAGCCTGACGAAGCCTGAATGAGGAGGTAGGCAGCAGGGCCTGCAATCAGGGCATGGCCTGAAGAAAAAAATGGCATCCCTAACGACTAGACTAGTTCAGTTCATCCGGTATGAAGATATCAAGATAACTCCGACGTATACTGCCACAACTTCACAGAGCCATCGTCTGCAGGGCATGCAATCAGTGTATGGCCTGAAAAAAAACTGGCATCCCTGACGACTAGTTCAGTTCATTCGGTTTGAAGATATCAAGATAACTCTGAAGTGTACTGCCACAGCTTGACGGAGCCATCGTCTGAGCACGAGGCCAGGAGCCCCGGCTGCTTCGGGTTCCAGCATATGCCGTTGACATCTTCGGTGTGTGCTCTGCTCGTCTTGACGGCAAGGTCAAAGGTCGGTTGGTTCCGTCTGTCTTGGATAGATTCATCCTCCTTGAAGATGAGGATGCTGTCGTCCGCTGCACAGGTTGCAATCAAGCCGGTCTGATGGCACCTAGTAGGAGAATAGATGTAGGAGAAAGAGAGTTTAAAGGCATTGATTGACATTGTTAAAGCTGAGATGCATGACCCCACGTGTTATCAGTGTCTGTAATATGGTGTAATTATTGAAGCCCTAAAATATTGGCTTCAAAATGATCAAGAAGTGCCTCAAAAAAGTAAAAATCTTTGAGTGACCGGTTTTACCATACTCATTTTCCCCATTAGACTGTAGTGTCATAAAAACTATTAGGAAAACGAAAAATGAAATTTTGATTCCCAATCATAAATATCTTGATAATCAGACAGGCGATTGGCTTGTAAGAGTCATGGGATCCCTGACTGACGTAAAGGTTTATAATTATGATTGCAGCATGAGCTAAATCCAGGATTTTGTTTCAGAATCTGAGGCAATGTTACCAAGTCACTTTAACACAGAAGTACTATCACTGTTACACTTAACAACTAACTTATTCATACCCTTGTAAATTTAGTGTCCTTTGTGATTTTCGTAACTCAAGAATGAAAGGTGGACTGGTTGAATTTATAGAGCCCTTTGTGCAATACTCTTAGATCTAAGCTTTAATGCCCCATTCTCAAGGAAGGTAAATCAAGAAAACTCAAGTTTTGTTCACATACTTACTTGGTAAGGGTATGAATAATTTAGTTGTTAATTGTATATTTAGCAAAGGAAATACAATTCAAGAAATAGGTATTGGGAGAAGAAGGAGATAGATGTTACAAATGTTATTGTCATTTTCAGATTAGTGGGAGAAATAGCAGAAGTAGAAGAGAAAGAGTAACACAGAGCAGTACCATCACTGTTATATTCAGCAAGTGAAATACAATAGTATTGGAATGGTAGAATATAGACCTGATATATGTTTCAACTTAATTTTCAATTTATGTTCATATTTTGCATTTCATACTTCACATTTTAAGTTTGGTTAACAATGTAAACAAATAATGGTAAAACGTTTTTTGAACGAATATTAACACATAAAATATATTCAATCTATTGGTAAAGACCGGTAGTGGAAAAATTGCGGTTCAAGGGTTTTGGGTGCAAAATATCCATTCAATATTGTTTAAATATTGCCTTCAGAGGTTTAGATGGCAATACTTCAACCTACATTCGCAAAAAATTTACCAAATATATCAATTGGTAGGTGGTTTCCCGGCAAAATGGGTATCATCACATATTAGTCCAAACATATTCTTTCACATGATTGGTAATCATAGGCGCCGGAAGTGGGGGGGCAGGGGGGGCAGTTGCCCCCCCCCCCCCAATCAAAAAAGTGGGGGGGCAAAACGCATTTTTGCCCCCCAAAAACGCCCCCCCCCCCTCCAAAAAAAAAAAAAAGAAGCAATAAAGGAGTAAACATGGTTTGTATTTTTAACCCAAAAGAACATAACAATAGTAAAAACCTGAATTAAATCACATAATAATTCCATTCAAAGAAAAGGAAAGTTCACAGGAATTTAATTTCTTAAACATTGCGCATGCCACCTATACAGTATTGATCAATGGAGGTCTGTATAATAGCGATATGCGCATATCCTTGACATATTGTGCGAGAATAGGAAAACGTGTCTGTTTTTTTTGTTATAGGGGTGAGAAGACATGAGCCCCTGAACGCTGGCGTAATGATGGGGGGGGGGGGGGGGGGGGGTGTATTTCTTATTCGATACCAGTGATTTACAAATGTTGCTGTTGTGACATGATTTTCCGGTATTTTTTCTCCATTTTTTTTGTAAGTCACACCTTTTTATGCGTTTGTTGGCAAATAAGAAATTCCCAAATTACAGTCGGACGAAAAATACGCTTATTTAGAAGGCTTTATGTCATGGTCTGCAAAGTGGCTGGGCTCGAGCCCCCCCCCCCCCCCCCCCCCCACCCCCTCCCCTCACTTTTTGAAAAAGTATGTTAAAGAGAAAAAGAAAGAAAGACGGAGAGAAAAAATAAGTGTCCTGCCAATGTCACAAATAAGGTATAAAACATGCTCATCTGACCGTAATTAAATGCCTAAAACCCCAGAGCTTACGGGGGCTCCACCCCCTGAATGCTCATCTGACCATCATTAAATACCTAAAACCCCTGAGCTTCCGGGGGCTCTGCCCCCTGGCACACGTCAATGGCCTTAAAGAGGGCCCTTGGATGCTCATCTGACCGTAATTAAATACCTGAAACCCCTGAGCTTCCAGGGGCTCTGCCCCCTGGACCCCACCAAGGGCCCTAAGGCGGGCCCCTGGGTGCTCATCTGACCGTAATTAAATACCTAAAACCCCTGAGCTTCCGGGGGCTCTGCCCCCTGGACCCCAACAAGGGCCCTAAGGCGGGCCCCTGGATGCTCATCTGACCCTAATTAAATACCTAAAACCCCTGAGCTGTCGGGGGCTCTGCCCCCTGGAACACGTCAATGGCCTTAAAGAGGGCCCCTGGATGCTCATCTGACCGTAATTAAATACCTAAAACCCCTGAGCTTCCGGGGGCTCAGCCCCTTGACCCCCTGCCGAGGCTCATGCCCTGGACCCCACGCCAATTTATGCTCTACCTGATCGTTAATACTCCACTTTGAAAAACGTTCCGCGGGACCTGCAAGTAACGTGTTAGACTGGTGGTGATGCAGATTTTTCGTCTGCCCCCCCCCCCCCCCCTTCCGAACGTTTTTTCTCATTACGTCACTGCCCCTGGAAGGTGAGCCCCCTGGAATGTTTGCCCCCCCCAATCCCAAACTGCTTCCGGCGCGCCTGTTGGTAATAACTAATAAGAGCTTCCATTTCATTTTTTTAGAGGGTGGCATTTCCAAAACTGGTCTATACCTTTAATTGAAATAAAGGACCGAGTATGTCCAAGTTTAATACAATGTAAATAACTATATGAAGGAGCCTATTAGGGTAAAATCTCAGCTTGTTGGTTGTAGGATAGGTTACAGAGGAAACTAGATGGAACTTCAACTGCGCGCAGTTGAAATGATGCCTCCGTCATATGTAGAGCAATTTTACAAACCAAAACAGAAGAAATTTGTCAAATTCAAGTTCAATTGTAATCCATTAACAGGTTCTCAGAATATCGTGATTACAAGCAATTTCTCATATTCATATATGACCCTTTGATCTTTGACCTCATGACCCTAAAATCTACTCAGTTCATTGGCTCTGCAAGATGTCCCGAGTTAAATAGTAATCCCTCTGTCAGTTCTAATGAGAATGCGTTCACAAGCTATTTTTGCATACATTATGAGCCCATGACCTTTGACCTATGACCTCATGACCCAGGAATCTACTCAGTTCATTGGCTCTGCAAGATACATACATAAACTAAGTTTGGCAGGAATCCATCAATCTGTTCTAATGATAATGCGATCACAAGCTATTTTTGAATACATAATAAGCCGCATGACCTTTGACCTTGACCTGATGACCCCAAAATCTAATCAGTTCATCGGCTCTGCAAGTAACAAACATGACCTAAGTTTGGCAGGAATCCATCAATCGGTTCTTCAGATAACGCGATCACGAGCTGTTTTTGCATACATAATGAGCCCTGTGACCTTTGACCTTTGACCTCGTGACCCCAAAATCTAATCAGTTCATCGGCTCTGTAAGATACATACATGACCAAAGTTTGGCAAGAATCCATCAATCGGTTCTTCAGATAACGCGATCACGAGCTGTTTTTGCATACATAATGAGCCCTGTGACCTTTGACCTCGTGACCCCAAAATCTAATCAGTTCATTGGCTCTGTAAGATACATACATGACCAAAGTTTGGCAGGAATCCATCAATCGATTCTTCAGATAACACGATCACGAGAACGGGACGTACGGACGGACGTACGTACGGACGTACGGACGTACGTACGGACGGACGGACAACCCGAAAACATAATGCCTCCGGCTACTTCGTAACGGAGGCATAATAAAAATGTAATCCTATTATATTTGTGGGAACAAGCAAAGCGAGCTATAAAGGACATTTTGGTAGATAACATGTAGTAATAAATGTACATCAATCAAATTTTGTCTTATTCTAAAGAATTAGCATAGATTATTGGCACTACACTTATATTATTGTATATCTTCCTATATGCCATTATTACTATTTTTGTACATCAATTATACCTATTAAAAACTGCCAAATACATATATATATATATGCTCATACTTACCAGTTGATATCAAAGACAGTTCTGGAATGATATCCCGAGAGTGTACAAACACACTTCCATTCAGGCATATTATCTGTTGTAACTACACCTGAGGATAAAAAGTAAATAATAACAATAAGAAGAAGAAAAATGATAAATAATAACATTAATAATAATAATAACAATGGTAATAAATAATAATAATAATAATAATAACTAAATGGAATTTTGACTGCGCGCAGTCGAAAATGATGCCTCCGCCATAGAGCAATTTTTAAAATTCAATTTGATTTTAATCCATCTGTCGGTTTTAATGATAATGCACTTACAAGCTATTTATAGGCATACATAATGAGCCCCATGACCTTTGACCTGATGACCCTAAAATCTAATCAGTTCATTGGCTCTGCAAGATACATATACATGTCTTGAGTTTGATAGTAATCTGTCTATTGGTTCTCATGATAATGCGATCACAAGCTATTTGTGCATACATAATGAGCCCTGTGACCTTTGACCTAGTGACCCCAAAATCTAATCAGTTCATTGGCTCTGCAAGATACATACTATCCTTAAGTTTGAAGTTTAAATCTCAAATGGTTCTTGAGATATCGCGCTAACGAACTCAATACAAGGAATTTCATAAGTTGACCTCTGTGACCCTTGACCTTTGACCTACGTGCTCCAAAATCGTACGGACGGACGGACGGACGTACGGACGGACAACCCGAAAACATGATGCCTCCGGCACCACCTTCGGTGGCGGAGGCATAAAAATAATAATAATATGTTGTTTACCCAGGGTAGCTTCATCAGTATCAATATTGTTCTCCCAGGGGGGCCTGCAATCATATTGTTACTCTGACTTGAATACAGTGTGTCATGAAAGTGTACCAATCGGCAAAACATATTTGTAATGGTTTATTGTACGGTCTGCCTCATACACTGATTTGTAGACTGCAGCGAATACAAAATTCTGCTGCCAGGCTCATTACTAGAACACATTCACGAGAATCAGTTTCCCTCATACTTCGTAATTTACATTGGCTTCCAGTTAAAGATAGATTAATATTTAAACTTCTTGTAATAGCATTTAAATTGTAATTTGCGCTATATAAAAACTGAGTATTATTATTATTATTATTATTTTCCTCTTAAAGTGAGGGGTTCCATGTGGCTATCCTGAATTCAAATTTCAAAACATGAGCTTCAAATATTACTTCTCCGGAGATAGGTTGCAAGTTTAAATGCATTTTCAGAGAACAATAAAATGTCTACTTGAGTAGACTACTTTACAAACGTAAATGACTCACAAAGGATAGGGCTCGCAGAGGAACCCACGGCCAACTTGGGTTCTGTGCAAGCTCTATACGCAGGGTCAATGTAATGTTATCCTTTATATTTGTATACAGCTTAATCAGGTAACGGGTTTGGGGGTTAATTTTATCCATTCTAGCTATATACACAAATTATTTTTTTCAGGTGATTGGTATACCCTAACAAAAATTTGTGGTAATTAGTAACCCAGTTAATAGATACAGCAAGCATTAGATTTACAGGAGCTTACAAGAGATAAGAAGACAGCATGATCAAAAGTATAATGCAAGAAAGAGAGTCTAACAGCCTGTGATGTGCAGAATCTCTGTGAACATTTTCGAACCATCTATTTATTTAACAAATAAACAGAAACAAAATAGTTGTCTCTTTTTTTTCTCAAAATAATTGATTGTTTTTTCAATATTCTCATAAGTTACATTAGAAACTGATAAGAAGTTGCTTCTGACTCAGTCTATTTCAGCTTATCTACTTCTACGTTATTGTCATGATAAAATATGATAAAATATATGAATACATAGGTTTAGTGACACAAAGACGTCTCCATATTTTGCCAAAATGAGTATTTGATATAAAAAATGTTCTGAAAAATGTGGGCTTTCAGGGAACACAAAGAATGAACTCCATTCAACACCTTATTGAAGTCAATGGCTAGTGAAACATAGACTTAACTTCTTAAGGCCCAAGTGCTCAGTGACACATAAGCCACTTTTTCTCAAAATGGCCAAAATGGAGTCACGTCTTTGTGTCACTGACCCCTCGATGTGTACCTTCAGGGTTTCCAGGTTGGTATTCCTGCCAGATCTTGACAGTCTTGTCATCGCTGCTGGAAGCCAGTCTGGACCCGGTCTTATCGAAGCTGATGGCCCAGACCGTCGACTCGTGACCTTCAAGGGTCGCGAAGCTGCTCCAGTCATCGTCTTCCTCGTGGAAGAAGCGGATGGTGTTGTCATAGCTACAGGATGCCAGGATCTGTGAGATGGTGAATAGGGATGGAGAGATGGACAGAGGGAGAGACAGGGGAGAGAAAGAGAGAGAGAGAGAAAGGGGGCAAAAGAGAGCAAGAAAAGACAGACAGAAAAGACATAGACAGAGAATTAAAGAGAGAGAAGGGGGGAAGAGATAGAGGGGAAGACAGAGAGGGAAAGAGAGAGAGAGGGAGGGAAAGAGAGAGATGGAAAGGTATAAATAGAGAGGGAGAGGGATCAAAGACATAAAAAGAGAGACAGACAGAGATAGAGAGGGAAAGAGGCAGGGAGAAAGATAGAAGAATACAGAGGGAACAAGGGGAAGGAAGAGAGAAGGAAAGCAAATAATTGGGGAGACAGAGACAGACATGGCAGGAAATAAAGACAAATAACCTTTAAATGCTACACCATATTATATAGTGATTATTACCACATTCTCAAGGATTGCAAATAAATTGTGACAGATAACTTCTAGGTTCCCTTGACTTCCTTCGATCATCTATTCCTACATCATTTACACATAACACAGCTAATAGACCAATTAAAATAAAGACTGTATCCTATAGCTATGTTAAATTTCTTTACTCAATTTGGTTCTTAAATAACTGTGCTATCTTAAAGATATCATACATTGCTATCTACATATTTTGGGGAAAGGGTAAAAGACTTTAAAATAAAAAAATTGGGATATCCTACCTCATGCCCAGGCTGCCAAGCAATGTTCTTCACATCTTGAGAATGAATGCTGAGTACACTGGCACATTGGTAATCATCGTCTTCTTGGTCAACTGTAAAAATAAACAAAATACATTATGCCACTTTAACAGAAAACTGTTTTGAAACCTGCAATTCCTACAATTTTACAGAAGTAGAAGATCATGATTTAAAAGGGAAGATTTTGTTGAAGCGGGAGTTTGAAGTTGCACAAGCAAGACGAAATCAAAACAACGACTTTGCACTCCTTTTGCGCTGGGGTTGACAAAGAATACTGTAACTTTGTGTTACTATTGACGTCTCTGCACCTTCTTGCTATTACTCTGTTATTGTATCTGCTGAATGTGGGATCTACCTGTAGTAACTTGTCCCATAATATGATTACACAAGGTTTTTTAATAGCCAGGAGGTGTCTAGGCATCCAACATATGCCAATTTCTTGTGGAAGACACCCTTTAATCTTATATTCCAAATCATTTCTTGGGTGTCTTTTTCTAATTTCTGCTTTTCAATCTAGACTCTTAACTTCAAAACTCTGGCTAAAAGTCTAGACTAGATATTACACTTAACATTTTCTTAAACTATTTATTAGGCTTGGGCGGTTCCCTTGTTGATGAGAACCGACTCCGGTTCCCACTCTCGGCCTCGGTTCCAAGTGGAATCGACTCCCGCTGGCTGCCAGATACAGTACATGTAATTGAAGCCACAATGCTGTCAAGGCCACACACACACACACCAGGGAGGTGTTTACACACTGGACGTTATGTACTGTGCATGTCGGCTCCAATCAGCAGTGGCACTGATAGCAACAGACGATTTTCTGTGATATTTTTTTTGGAAAACTTTACTTTGAAAAATGAGTATCAAAAGTATGACTGTATGTGTGACTTGTGTGTGTAAATTGATGTTGTGTTTATATCTGTTTCGTCTCATGATATCTCTACAATTACATGCAAACAATAAAGAAGATCAAAGTGCAGACCTTTATAAACAGTTATGAAATGATTTCTTTTACTACTTTCAATCAAATCGAGAAAAAAACATGACCACTGCTAATAAAGTAATTAATTATGTAATAACTCATGGCAACTTGGCAACAATGTAAACAAACAAAAACATGTTAGGTCCATTTTAAATTCTAAACTTCAACGTAGAATGATGGAATAATCAACTCGTACTTACACTGCTAAAATGTAAGATATGCAGAACAATTATTTCCACTAAAAATATGGTAAACAATCCATTATCAGAGTAAGAAGTCGTCATGTAAAACTAAAGATTCTGATTCCCTGCCTAAATTAAATGAAATATATCCGAAACATGCCTGGCCCGCTGGCTCTCCTCCCAGGGACCTATCTTATAAAGAGCTAAGTGTAAATAACTCATGCTCACATGGCCGCCCGCCCTCCCAATGCCAAAGTACCCAAGCACTTTAATGACCCCAGCCCCAGCGCGTGGCACTCCATTCCATGGTTACTACTAACCACGTGCTTTCTAAACAACAGATAACAGCGATCGTGGTTTTGGAATAACTAGTCTGCATTTTCAGCCACTATTAGAGATGGCGCCACCTCCCTGGCTTGCCTGACTTATTCTTGTTTAAATACCCCCCAAAAGAACACAAGACAGAGAGATGTAGATCTGCAAAACTTATTTTTGAGACAAAAATAATAACAAAAGGGTATGCGAGAGGGGGAGAGAAAGGGAGAAGGGGAGATGTTGACCTGCCACATTTATTCTTGTGACAAAAAAAAAAATCACTGAAGGATACAAAAGATAGGGGGTGGGGGAATGTACATGTAAATTGTAGACCTGTCAAACTTATTTTTAAGAAGAAAAAAAACCTGATGAGGAGAATTCAAGGGAGAGAAAGGAGGAGGAAATTGTGAGTTGTGTGATTTAGTTTATTTGAGGAAGAAAACTAAACGTCTGATGTCTAGGGAAGGGGAGACTATAGAGAGAGAGAGAGAGAGAGTAATCAGTTTGCGCACGAGAGAAAACATGAATCAACTTGTTGATCAGTATCACACAGGCTCCAAGAGGAGAGAAAATGGGGCCATTGTTCCAACACTCTTGCGCATTCATCAAAGGTCAAACGTTCAGCTGGGGGGGGGGGGGGGGCAGTTAGCACACACACCTCACTCTGATGCACAGTACTAAGAAGGAGGTACACACACAAATGTGTGTATCAAAATCGCATGCTGCTAGTGCGCCCATCGCTCGCATGCATTCTGCTTTGACAAAGCTGATTTTGTTCATTCTCTGTGCTGTGGAATCGACTCCAGCGCCAAAGACTCGGTTCTTATCTTGGAACCGAGACTCCTTTTCTCGGAACCGACGTGCTCGAGTAATCGACTCTCTAGAGATTGGAGTCGACTCCTCGGCTCTGGATTTCAGAATCGGTTAGAGTCGGGTACTCGGCGCTCGCTCCCAAGCCTACTATTTATTATTCAAAGACTTCTCTAAATGATTACCTTCCCATATCCACACACTCTTATCCCTGCTGCACGACGCCAGTAGGGAGCCAGACTCTGACCAGGCCACACTCTTCACCTCGTTCTCGTGGCCCTCCAACGTGGCGCTGCACTCAAACTCTCCGCTCCTGCGATCCCAGATGCAGGTCTGGGCGTCGAAGCCCGCAGAGGCCAGCAGCTGACCGCAGGGTGACCAGGCGACTCGTCGGACGGTCCTGGTGTGGCCGTCCTGCAGGATCTTCTTGCAAACCCAATCATCACCTGAAAAAGATGAAAACCTTGATATGAATCTGAATCTGAAAATAATACTGCTCAAAACTTATCATTGATGTAACTTGCCATCAATGGCAACTACAATGGTAACAGGGCTCAACAGCCATTCAAAATCAAGGTTTCTTTGGTAGTTGAGTCAGACTGGGTGTGTGCATGAAATAATAAAATAATTATATTGAAATGCTGTTGCACACGATGCCTTGAATACATCGTGATTTTGAATGTGATTGATACCTGGTGAGTAGAAGAACCACTCAAGAGGAGGAAGAAAAGTGGTCTTTATACTAGTCAAGAAATATCATTAATGTGGCCAGTGGCCACTATAAATGGTGGTCTTTATTGTACATGTGTATTTGGACAGATATGACAAACACTAAATTCCCATGCTTCTTAAAACAAACAATGTGGTCTTTGTATCTACGTGTGGACTAAGTATAGACCCTAGTATACCCATGTGTCCGGACAGGTTGTGTAATCTACAGAGTACAGTTGATAACGATAATTGGAAGAAGTTAACAAATATTTCATAAACGATATTTTAAACGAAAAAACAGTCATGATTGTTAGTGCTATTTAGTGCATACAATGATACATTAACTACAAGTTCTCTGACATCCCGTTGAAACGCATGTCAAAGTTAAACTTAGACCTCTAGACTAATTTATACACGCATGAAAATATGAAAAGAAAAAAGAAAATGAAGGGGAAAAAATGTAGACTAACTTAGACTAATCGTTGATGCAAAAACAGATGTGCAAAATTATTATGTCATTGACATTAATGATTCACAGTTTCACACAGCTATAATCTGAATAAAATGCTACAGGCAAGGCCAATTATGCGGCACGGACATTAAACATGCATGCATGCCTACCTTCTTTGCCCCATATTCTGATCGTCTTGTCGCCGCCACAGCTCGCCAGAAGTGTCCCGGTCGGATTCCACGAGACGCACCAAACTCGGTCTTGATGATGACCAGACAGTGTGGAAATGGGCTGCAATTTGCCGTCCATTTCGTTTGTTGACTATTTGACGATTTCCTCTTAAAAACCAGCTTCTAAGCTTATGAACTGTCAGGCTAAAGTTAAATAATTCTTTATAGTTATACTTAATTACAAGAAATGGAACATTGAGTTCTCAACATGTCATCATGGGCGTGTATGGGCGCAGCCATGTTTTAATCTCTATTACATATAGCGCCATCTGTTGTCGAAATATTGTAATGAAAATAAAATCCGGGAAAAACAAAATTTGAGATTCTACTGTAAGAATATGACCGAAAGTTTGGAAGATACAACTCTCCCTATTGTTTTCAACCAGTTGCAGGATGTTGTGATTACACAGAAGAAATGTATGGACAGCCTTTGTTCCGAGGTAAGTTGAATGAATGAAACTTTTTTAAATTAGTGAGGGCATGAATATATGGAGCTGTACACAACACGGATGAAGCAACACTACAGACTCCCGCAGATAGGCACGCCGCCACGGACCCAGTGCGGAAGGGGCATGAACACGGTTCAGCTCGGCCTAGACTGAGCTGAGAGATTCGCGGTTGTTCCGCTGAGTGAGACTGCGTCTGGCTCCACTGATCGCCTCCATATACAGATGTGAAGATTGACAAATGTCAGTTTTATTCCCCCTAAACTTTGGAACTCTCTAGGCTCTAGCGTTAAGCAATCTGTTAGTCTCTCTTCATTTAAGTGTAAACTTAAGGTTTATCTTCTCGATAAATACTGTGACTCATAGAGTAGTTCATTTTTGTAGTTATTATGGTGCCAAGATATATCATGTATTACTATAAATGTAAATTTTCTTCTTGATATTAATATGTGTCTAACTGAATATTTTCAGATTGTCAACCTCTTATTCCCTCCCCCTGTTGTCTTGTGCCCGTTGTGTGCTGTGCCTATTGTCGATGTGCTGTATTCTTCTATTATTTCTCATATTTTCTCTTTTCTCCCGTCTTGTCTAGTCTAGTCTCTCTTTTTGTTGTTGTTGTTGTGTGTGTGTACACTTCTTGTTTTGTTATACCCCCTTTTCCCTATTGTATTCTTAGGTAGTCACAAATATCTATTCATCATGTTTTATCCGGCTCAGAGGGGACCCTAATAATTACAAGCTCTGCTTTTACCAGGGTCTCCTCGTCTTTCTTTTAGTTAGCTATGTTTTTTATCATTATCATAATTTGTTATTTTGCTTTGTAAATGTGTTATGATCCAATGTTATGCTCTGTATGTCATTTGAAAGAAAGACGAATAAAATCTTATCTTATCTTATCTTATACCAGAAAGTGATTCCTGTCTAGCCTAGGTTCAGCCTTGCCCTTTGAGCCAGTTTGTAGGCGAAGGCAAAGAAGCTGACCAATTAACTCACAGTCACATTCACAAGTCACATCT
>JAVYIG010009882.1:0-73939 GCA_035222895.1 Strongylocentrotus droebachiensis
AATAAACCAAGTAACCTTCAGGCATCCATACACCTGATTTGAGTTTACACTGTATACATATAAACCTTGCATGAATTAACTAAAAGGTTGCAGGCTAAGTACGTTTTGCTTACCGGTACTCCATTATATAGCCACATAGTCTTGTGTCAATGTTTCAGGGATATTTTTAACAAGGAAATTTGACATTTTCATTGTTTTGTGGATGATATTTTCATCCAGTTCTAAACATGCAATGACAATATGTACATGTAAATAATAATAATATGATGAAGTGACTTTTGTTTATAAATTTGAACCAGAGTAGAGTGTTGTAAACATACATTTAGGTCTACCAGAGTAAAACATGACCATTAATTGGAGAGCCTTTGAGCAAGGCTGTATTGATCTCCGGTAAGGGATGGGTAGAATGGGGTAACAACGTCAGTCGCCGAGAGCAGAAATTACATCAAGCGTTATAAATAACCCAGCTGCATAATTTCCTCTCGTGTGTGATGCCTGTAGCCTCGTCCATGTATGATATTTGATGCGATGTCATTTTGGTGTGTGTGCGTCGTCGTGGTGTGTAGGGTTCTCTTATGCTAGGTACTGCTGCATGGATTTTTATTACATGTTTATCTTCTTGATAGCTTTGAGTCATGTGATACATTATTTTTCAATCTTAAGGGTCATAATGGGTTTAATGTTATTCATTGTGAGTCTTATTTTGTACTTATCATTTCCAATACTACTTCAATACATCTAAAATGAATTAAAATGTATAGTGACTAAGCCAATATTTTGTTTTCATTTGGGTCAGGTACTCTGCCCATTTACATAATATGGGAAAAATTCTTTGTTAAGAAATTTATTTTGAATATTTGCCTTTTGCTTTTTATTTTTCAAATTGTGTTATTCATTTTAACGGCTATTTGATCAGCTGAAAATGAGTAATGACATTTGAATCCTGGTATCAATTTCATGTCAACAAGGGAGTAGATGGTAGGTGATCGCTTTGTTTTGAATCGCTGTTATCTTCAATCAATAGTCATTTATCAATTATTACCAACAAAATATGATAGGCTAGGATTAAACAAACAGCTGAGCGTCTGCGAGTTTCCAAAATAGGCCTGTCTTCATCAGCTCGAGATTGCCAAATAGCCCGCTATTTCTGATTTGGGAAATAATCCAGAAGTTACAAATTGCGTCTTCATCAGCTCGAGATGCGAGTCTTCGGGATAGTGAAGACGCACCGGACAAATAGCGGGATATTTTGCCAAATAGTAGGATATTTTGCAAACTATCCCAATATATCTTGGGATGATTATCCTGACCAAATCCCGCTAATTGCAACTTCGGGCTGATGAAGTCGCAAACTAACTGGATAATTTGCGATCGGGATAGTTGAAATAGCGGGATATTTGGCAATCTTGAGCTGATGATGACAGGCCTATTGTTGGCCTTTTTGTGAGAGTCGTTCAACTTAGCAAGCTCTTACTGTCGTCTCTGCCAGTAAACACAAACCTTTAGACTTTGTTTAACGTCAAAATATAGAACAAGTGAGCAGGGAATATTTGTTACCGTTACAGTCTAGTTTTCAAATATTTAATCTTAGATTCCATAATGTTTTTCTTCTTTTAGCTTTTTATTAGTACTTTTTATGGCAAAGCCTTAATTATGGTATAACATCTGAACTACTATCTGCTGAGACAGAGAGACGTAAGGTCATTTATTCTTTTTATTCAACAAAGAGGGACATTTAAGACTCTTCAAGCACTCATCTGGAAGACAGAATGTTTCTGAAGGGTATATTTCTTAGCAACTGATTTTGTCATTGTTGATGTTTTTTTTTCTTCTATTTAATTTTGATGTTTTTGCTACTCTCCCCCATATGGATGTACTGTACATGTATCATACTCATATATATCAGACCTCTCCAATACATGCATAATTTCTCTGTAAAAGTGAGACTTGATTTTTTTTTTTTTTTTGGGGGGGGGGGGGGGAGGGGCGCTGGTTGTTTATTTTTGTTAATTTTTTCTGCTTTTTAATTTTGTATTTGTTTTAATTTTAGTTGCTATTTTGTATTTTTTTACTTTCACTGACTTGAAATTTATTACAATGAATATTTTTCTGTTTGTTTTTCTTTACAGATAGAGAATATTGAAAAATGTCTAGGATGTCTAAACTCTAAAGGAGTATCAACTGATGGTCTTTTAGCCAGAGGTGAGTGTTGTTTTTTTCCTATTATTTTTTGGGCGGAGGGTGAGGGGGGGGGGGGGGGTTATTTGATCTGATAATATTTTTAAAGCAGTATTCTTATTTTCACGAAATCACTGATCTTGGTATTGAAGTAATGCAGTAATGGAACTATTGAATCCAATTGTGTTATGTATTTTGTTATCACCATCATATGATCTGCTATATTCTTCTCTTTTTTAATAGTAAAAATTACATTCTCCCATTTTTAATACATGTGTTCAGTTTACTGTAGCTATCTTTATACAAACAATCACACTATACGTTCATCTCATAAGTCCAAACTTTGGTTTTATTTACATCAAAAGATGAAGGATTACTGCTTAGGTTTCTTGGGAATGGTTGTTCATCGTATGGAATAACAACATTTCTGAAAACAACACCTATTCCCACCTATTCCATTCCATGTCGTGTTTCTTTCCAACTCAGATCTACATCAAGGTAACCTCAAGTCAGTCTTGGGACTCTTCTTCTCCTTGTCACGCTACAAGCAACTCCTCCAGCAGGAGGATCAGGAAAGGCGCAAGAAAGCTGCTGCAGGAGGCGGGAACACGGTTGCCCAGCAACGAGCGCAGAATGCAAAACATGCACAGGTGAGGCGAGAAGACAACGTTTGATTCTCTCCATCTCGACCTCTCTAAAGGTTCCTTACCTGTGATGTATAAATAACAAGTTGCATAAATTCTGTACACCATGTAAACATGATTGAGTTATGTGCCTAGTACTGTAGTAGTGTACTGTAGGTTATAGGTTATTGCCCCAAATATATAGCTCAGATTGCAAACAGGTTCACAGTTAGCACATCATTACTTTACTGTATTTAAGATATATACCAAGGCATACAGATATACATGTACAGTATATATATTTATATCTGTATCTGTTGAGTTATACAGTAAGTTTTGTTATAATAGCAGATTGTTAGTAAGTATAAAGTAAACCTGATCTCTTCTTTCGCTCTCATTCTCTCCCTTTAATTGATTGGTATACATGTATAACTTTTTTCAAATTCTACATAATGTGACATTAATATCATTGGATCATGTGGCCCTTGCCTTTGGAAAACAGAGACTAGCTATCTCTTTAATTAAAAACAAATAAGTAATATAAATTAGATTTTATGTAACTAAATGCTCTGCCTAATATCCCTAGTCATCAAACTATATCTTGTGGGGTCCCTCAGGGGTCCCTTCTTGGCCCCCTTCTTTTTATATTATATATTAATGATTTTTATCTTTCATCTGATATACTATCTTTCATATTTTTTGCAGATGATTCAAGTGTATTTTTTTCTCATAAAAACCCTGAAGTTTTATTAGATACAGTTAATATTGAATTAAAAAAAGTTATTTTGTGGATTCATGCAAATAAGTTGTCCTTGAATCTTCAAAAGACAAACTATATGTTTTTTAGTAACTCCCTAAAGGATGTACCTGGAAATGTTTTTTTTGATGATGTTAATGTTGTGAGAGTAACTTCCACCAAGTTTCTTGGGCTACATATTGATGAGAAGCTGTCTTGGGCATCTCATTGTACTAATATTTGTAAAGTCCTGTCTAGAAATACTGGTGTAATTTATAAATTAAGTTCTTTTGTCCCACAAGAAATTTTGCTTATTTTGTATTCTACTTTAATTTTGCCTTATCTCAATTATGGAGTGCTGGCATGGGGGAAGTCATTGAAAACACAATTAGATAAGATTTGTGTTGCCCAAAAGAGGGTGGTTAGAGTTGTTTTTAATGCGAGCTATCGTGCTCATACTAATGTTTTGTTCTACAGTAATAAGCTATTGAAGGTTGAAGACATTTACTTTATACAGTTAGGCGCAATTATGTATGGTTTTGAAAATGGTACTCTCCCAAATGTGTTAATACAAATATTTCGAAAGAACAATCAAATTCATAGCTATAATACAAGGCAGGCAACTGCACTTCATATTCCACGTGTAAGAACTGCTTTTGCTCTGAAGACGCTGGCTTGTACTGGTCCCAAGTTTTGGAACTCACTCCCTATCAAT
Organism: Strongylocentrotus droebachiensis; assembly: GCA_035222895.1. NCBI lineage: Eukaryota > Metazoa > Echinodermata > Echinoidea > Camarodonta > Strongylocentrotidae > Strongylocentrotus > Strongylocentrotus droebachiensis. Next base: position 4,253 of record JAVYIG010009882.1, read on the forward strand.
GTAACTAGATCTGTCAGTGTCTTTGGTTTTAAACGCAAATTGAAATTACATTTATTGAGTAACTATGTCGACAATTAACGTAAAAATTATATCACCAGAAATGATATTAGGAAATAATTTATCAATTGTTATTGATAACGTGCATTATCTTTTTGTTTTTGTTATGTTTGATTATTCAATATAAATGTCAGCATTTCACATTCTCTCACCCCCCCCCCCCTCCTCTCTTCTATTTTTTCTTTTTCTTTACACCTAATACCATTTTCCCCTATATACATATAATTTCTTCTTTCTCTGTTTTTTTCTCTGTTTTGTTGTTTTTCTCGTTCCAGTTTGCTTTTTTCCTCTTGATCCCTTTGTATATATTTTCATCCTCTCCTTTTCACATTTCAAGCTATCCCTTTTGTAAATATTTCCCCCATATTTAATCATGTGTAGTTTTTGATAACTTTGAAATTTTTTAAAAGTGAAACATTAATGGATTATGTTATATGGGGACCTTGCTCTTACAAGCCCAGCTTTTCTAAGGTCTCCACTTTCTTTCATTTGGATTATATATCGACTTAAAATTGCACTTAAATTGTTTTTTTCTTATGCTGTTTTTTGTTCTATTATTATATGTAAAAATGTTGTGAAAGAAAGAAATAAAATGAACCTTGAACCTTGATACAGGATTGGCAAGTTCAGTTTTGCTCGAGAAATATAGCTACCAATAAAGAAACTCTAATTTTGTAAGAAATGTTCAGACTTCAAAATGATGATAAAGTCCTAGGCTCTTGTGCCTTGACTAGCATCCCTCTTCCATCCTACCACCACCATGTTCCCTGTACATGGGGGTGTTTCACAAAGATCTCATGTTGAACTGAACTCTACAGTAAGTTGGACTTAAATATTATGGAAAGCCATTAGCATCCTTACAAATATTTTGTAAAAGTTATTTCAAAAGGCTTGAAAGGTTGATTCAAATCATTCATATTTTCTATTATCATGGGAGATTTCATGTTCTTGATGTGGAATTTATGAAAAGTATAAAATACTAGAATGTTTGCTTTTGAATGTATTTTATTTTTAGACTACAAATGGCTCTCCATAACTTGTAAGTCCAACTCAAAGTTAAGTTTGACTTAAAGCCCCACTGCACTACTTGTAGCTTCTTGCGCCCTCTATATAACAAACAATGCCTAATCGGTGACCATTGGTCCCCCATGATCCTCTTTTTCTTACGTTATTTGAGAGCTGAGTTGATGAGATAACCACCTGGCTAGAGACCTTGCAGGGTGGTCTAATCCCTCCTTTACACTAGTACAGATGGCCTTTAATATCTTTGTGAAACACTCCCCAGGTGTTATATGTATTTGCTGACTAGACCAAGGTGCACTGAAGTCAAGTATAAGATGAATATAAAAGGTTTTGGGTGAATAGGTCAGCTCAGTACACAGCTTAGTATCAGTTCTTATATTGACTGTGTGGGATAAAGGTGTTATTTCCTTGTTGACAAACAAACAAAGAAATCACTAAATATATGGTCATTTCAGGGCAATTTGTTAACATTAAATGTCATTCCTGGTTCACGGTAAACAAGGAAGACATGACAATGATATATAGTCCTGTAAACCTTGGGAATCGAGCTATCACATGCTATATGGCTGCATGGAGCTCTTTATGAAGTCAAGTTTTTACATCACAGGGTCTTCAGAGGTATACTTTGTAGAGATTGAACATTGAGTATCTATACGTCTTCCACACAATGTTTTCTGCTAAGCTTCCCTTTGTGGATTAGTAGGCATACTTGGGATATGCTACTGTCTTTAAGATTTTCCTTCTTGCTCTTGTGTAAATTCTGAAAAGGTAAGATTTGATAATCTATACTTGAAACAAAAACAATTATAAAGCTATTCATTATTGTTGGTGCATGATTTTTTTTTGGGGGGAGGGGTGGAATGAGGAAATAAAAAATAATTAAGAAATGATGCATATTTATAAATTAGAAGAAGCATCAAAACTCTTTTTAAAGCTTGTATACATGTATTTGTGTACATATGATGTATATCCTGGAAAGGTAGGACACCATTCTATGTTGTTGTTATTGTTGCTTCTCAGGAAAGAAAAGATAAGGGAGGAAGAGGAAATAGAAGATAGTTGAGAACCATGGGGAGAAACAGGAAAAGGTTTTGTACAGGTGTGCTTCCCGGGGTAAATCTATTCTTAGAGGAAGCTATATCAGTTATGTATATACAGGTATTGAATACAGTATTAGGGTAGTACAGAATATTGCTAAAATGTGTGATAGCAGGTATGAAGAAGTGTACAACAGGTGTCAGTGAGGATGAACTTTCAAATATATATTATTTTTTAAATGTGAGCTTGTAGGTCACTATTCTTTTTCATGAGTAATTAAGAGCTACCACTTTGTCTATTGAGAGCTGGAAGGGCATTGAATCTGTGCAAAGTGAAAAGAGTTAACATCATTCAGCCTCTCAGCACAAGATTTTGTTCATAGGAATGAGCTAATTCTAAACTTTCAAAATTTTATTTTGGCGTTTACTACTACATAAAATCATTGCTTGACTTTCATAGTTTTGATACAAGTTATTCTCATACAATATTTCTCTCTTCCTATGTATCAGCCTCCTCCACCGCCACGTCCAAACGGTCACTCCAAGCCCTCGTCGGCCCAACTAAGAGTAACAGGTGCCCGTCTTGCGGTCAGACCTCAGGCCACGGTCAATGGAACTTCATTGTCCTTTGGGGAACCATCATCGATCAACTCATCAACCCAAAGCTTGTCAGTTGCCTCAAACTCACCCAGAACTCAAGGACGAGCTATACCCAATGGGACAAGTCGAGCCAATGGAAACAATAACAACATAGCAGGACAAGCAGCATCAAGGATTAATGGCTCGTATCAAGGAATTAACAAGTCCTCTCAGAACTTGACCAGTGGTGTTCAGAAACAGACTGAACGACAAGTCCACGTTGGGGCAAGTAACGGCGTAACGCAACAGGCGAAGGTCGCCCCAAATCAGTCAGTCAGACGCGTCGCACAGAGTGGTGCAAGTAAAGGTAGAGAGGCACAGAGTACGGGAAGAGCGGCGCAGAGTTCAGGACGAGCAGCCTCACGGTCGCAGTCTCCTCCTTCACATGTCCCTTTGAACGGGGCTAGTAATCCAAGCAGAGGTCGAGCAACGCAGGAAAGAGAATCGACCCGTAGCACCAACCAACAAAAGTCAGGACGGGTCACGCCCAATCCGCATACATCAGGGCGCTCAACTCCCAACCCTCACACACAGCTCGGGCAACCTGCCCTCAACGGATCTAGAAACACTGTAAGTGTCGATCAACAAAAGTCAGGACGGGTCACGCCCAATCCGCACACGTCAGGGCGCTCCACTCCCAACCCGCACACACAGCTCGGGCAACCTGCCCTCAACGGATCTAGGAACACTGTAAACGTCGATCAGCGCCGAACAGCGGGGCAAGGCCCGAAGCAACGTTCATTATCGCCCAGCGAACAAGCTGCTTCGAAACCAACCAACCACAGTACAGTCAGTAGCTCAAGCAGCCACGGGGCAAGAAGTCAGAGCGGGGCTAGTAGCTCCGGCTACCATCACTCATCTGGGCGTTCGTCCGGTGGGTCAGTGACCAGTATGCCCAAGCCTCAGACAAGGCCAAGCCATGGGGCTACGAGTACTGCGGGGGTTGTACGGCGGCAGCCCCCAGCCGGCTCATCCTCACAAAACTCAGGTAAGGACAGAAGGCATGTGGTCTTTGAAACATCTTCTAGAAAGAAAAGTAATGTTTGGCTGCATGTAGGCAAGACTGTTGAATTGGCAGAGAATCAATCTTAGTGACATGTATGAATGCATGAAATTCAATCTGAGATACACATGTATGTATTTGTGTATGCATTGTTGTGTTATTTTATGTGTTACATAAATGAAAATCAGAGTTGCATTGGTTGGCCATCAAACGAGTACTTTGGAGACACAAACTGGCACAGTGATGTTGGCAGGTTTGCTTGGAATTAAGAAGTGAAGTTTGACAAGTTGAGCCGCCAATTCTCTAAACCAGTTAAATAGAATCTATCCTTGTGGATAATCTCATTCTTCCCTGTATCTTTTCTGTCTATAGCTGCAAACTCCTTTATATATTTCCTCTCTCATGCCATCATTTCTTTAAACTTGACTGTGTATCCCCCTTTTTTTTAAAGCAGGAGTGACGTATTTCTCTTCAAGTTTATTTCATAATGAATCTTCTTTCAGAAGCACTTATGTAGGAACCTACATACCCGTACTTCCATATCTTGAAAATTGAATGCAGTATTCTCCCTGTCTAGAAAAGAAGAAGAAAACATGTCTTGTTAATTCAAAAGACGTAATTCTTGACAACTTTTATCCTTCTTCACTCGACGTTTGCAGGCAATGTTCGTAGGAAAGGTAAACTGAAAAACAAATATACTCTGCGTGTATATACCTCACACTATAGTTTTGTATATTTTTATTTAATCAACAGATATTCAACCTTATTTACAATATAGATTGAATGACTTATTTTTCACTTCCAACTTTTTTTAATCATGTTCATTTGTTGCCAGTTCAATTTTGCTGATTTTGATCATCACACACTTTTGACATTTTCTTTCCCAGTTTTTTACATTTGATCATTTCTTCTTCCTTGTATTTTGAATTTTGCATGACGTTTGCAGTGAATCAGAGTCTAAGCAGGAAGTGCACTGTTTGATTGTCCATGTGAATTGGTGTTGCTCTATCATTCTAAATCTAAGGAATACATGAAATATTTCTTCTTCTCTTTGCAGCATGTTCTTTTTTAATATTGAGGAGAAGAAAGATACACTTAATTTAAGATAATTATAAGGTGTCTTTGTTCAAAGTGCACATGAATATATTTTCACCAAAAATTAAAAAAATGAATTATCCTCTTTAATTTTCTTTGAAACCTGACAAATATTTAAGACAGTGATTTTGAATATCGGTAAAGATGAGTGAACATGCATTGATGAGCATTAATGCCCTTTTGCAACTAATTCAAGTATGGAATGAGTAATAAACATGGGGAGTATTTCACAAAGACTAAGATCGCCTCTAAGTTGGACTTAACTATGACAGGCCATTCATGCCACTGGTTGCTCTCACCATTATGAGCTTTAGATTATCTATTTTCCTTCAATAATGAACTATACAAAATGTAGATTTGTGACCACGATTTATACGTGCCTTGAGAGACCAATACCAGTAAATGGTGAGAGCAGACAGTGGCATGAACAGCCTGCCATAATTAAATCCAACTTAAAGTCGATCTTAGTCTTTGTGAAACACCCCCCTGTGGGATATCTTAGACTTAATCATCGCGGGTTGGTTTGCTGTGCCGTGGGCTTTGCATTAATTAACGCTTCTCATTTTCGTAATTGACATTCTTATGTAAAATGAAATTGATATCATCGTAGCTTTGGTAAAGCATCAACAGTGATTTTTAAATGGTATGCAAATTACTTTACTACATGTACAATGTATAATATAGTGAAACTTATTTATAAAGACCCCACTTAACCCTTTGAGTACTAAGGTTACTCGGCTCCAATGCATACATTTTAAAAATAACAATTCTATTACACAGAGCTAGAACGACATTGTTACTATATAGAGCTGGTATTAAAATGCATTATGTTTTTATGTACCTCAACTTACATTCAGATATGTAACAAAAGGAAGCCTTTAATCAACAAATATCTCTGACTATCGTGTCTTTTGCGTTCCGGATACGTCTTTTTGTGCCTCTACATTTTGCTATAAAGCTACCTAATATGATAAATGCATATTTATCCAATCATATTTAACAGGCTATGGGGCAGGAGGAAATGGTCTGTATTTTTAGATTTTCTGTCTGTAATTGATTCCCTTATAGCTAGCATGCATTGCAGAATACTATGAGAAACTTTATTCAAGAAAAATGATAATTAATATAGTGCATCCCGTTTGATAATATTTGTCTTTATAAACGGGTGGTCACCAAAGCAGGTTTGACTGAACTAGATTCATCTAGATTACTAACCTAATCCTAACTTTGCCCAAACCCTATCCTATACCCCTACCCCAACCCTGAATCCATATCAAGATTAAATCTGAGTAGGACAGATTTGTGAACTGGTTGTTAGTACCACATCACGTTGCTTGTTTATGCCTGGTTGTGTACTTGCATGGTTTGCGGTGATTAATTGAGAAACATTGAATGATACTAACAGTCTCCATTTTTGCTTTACGGAACAAAGCTACCACTAAACCTGGGAATGGGGCAAAAGGTAAATTATTTCTTGTTTGTATCTTGGGTATTTAGAGGAGGAAATCATTCAGCTTTGTGATTGGTATATCATTGGCTTCAATCTCATTTTATATGAGACTATACTGCAAAGCTCTGACAGAACTTGAGAGCTGTGCATTTCAATTTTATTGTATCAAAAAGGTTGAAATTAATCTATTAGGTGTTCTGTGCACACACAACATTACAAATGTACTGTTTTGTAAAGGAAGAATTGAAATATAAGTAGGAGAAAATGTAAGAACCATTAACGCTATGTTGTATATGGAGTGCAGGAGACTATTCTTAGCTTCAGATCTTTCTACAAATCATGAACTATATCAATAGAATTTGACATTTAAATGTTTACACACAAAAACAAGCCTAGTGTTCAGGTTAAAGATTATCTGTACTAGTTTATAGGAGGGATTAGACCACACTGCAAGGTCACTGGACAGGTGGTTATCTCATCAACTCAGCTCTCAACTAATATAAGAAAAAGAGGACCATGAGGGACCAATGGTCACCGATTAGCCTTTGTTTTCTATATAGAGGGAGCAAGTAGCTACAAGTAGGACAGTGTGGCTTTAAGGGTAACATACTGGTTTCCACGAATTAACAAAGTCATTGAAGAGAAAAAAAACGATGTATCCCACTGCTGCCACTATTTAAGAAAGACCATAGAATGAAGGTATAGAAATCTTCCCGGGATAGTTGGGTATGAATGAAAATAACAATTCATCGTCTTGAAAACTATGATTAATAATTTATCCTCTAGAAAACTATGACTGGTATGACTGAAAATAACAATTTATCGTCTAGAAAACTATGGCTGGTATCAATAAAAATAACAATTTATCGTCTAGAATACTATGGCTGGTATCACTGAAGATAACAATTGATAGTTTGAAAACCTATAAAAGAACATCAGACTACAGAGACTTGAGGTGGTTTCTTAAATAAACAGTTTATCTAAAAAAAAATCAAGATATAATTACACATCATATGTGTTTTAAGAAATAAATTCATCACACTTGTTAACATTTTTTTTTTAGAAAAAGACAAGGAAACATATATAATAATGAGTCAATTTATATAGCACAGCTACTATATGAATATACTCTACTAATATAAGGTATTATATTATTACCCTGGCTGTAGCTGAGCTGCCAGTATATGGCACTAAACTATTTTAAGGAATTAAATTCCTGCCAGGTATATGAATATATATATATACATTACCAGATTTGCGTAGTTATCATTTAAAAATAAAATAATGCATTTACATGCTTTTTAAAAGATGTTGCTTCAAATATCCTCCTTGCCTTGATATCAGGTTAATCTATTTGTAAGTGTACAACTTGGGTGATTTCATTTAGACACATTGTGTTTTGTATGTTGAAGTGCATACTATGCTTTATATCATATGTTTACTCTTTTTTTATTTAAAAAAACACAAAATCGGTGGTGTGTTGCGGTCATTGTATGCAATGTTTCATTGCCAAAAGTTTTCATCATCAATATGCTCATTAGACTCAGACTGATTCTTTAATGACAATTTAAAAAGGAAAATAAACTGCTAGTGTTTAGTGGCTTTATCCATCACATCATGCTTCTGTACTCATCTTGTATTCATTACAGCAGATGAAAAGCCATGTGTATTTTGCAAGGAATAAACGATCAAGTTTGTAGACTAGACCTAAACTTGATTTTTGCTAGCATCTCATTTGAGATTATCTGAAGTCAAATTCAATTTTGTGGAAATATGAGTGTTTTTTTAATGGATTAAAAGTGAAGCTATTATTGGTTAAAAGCTTTTTGGGCTGTTGTAACAAAGAGTTGATATATCAAATGGTTAATAGGTAGTAATTAAACATCAAGATGTTCTTGTTGCCAACAAGTCATGTAGTCAATATTGGTGTGAAAAATGGTAGAGAGTATTAGTGGGCCCTCTACTGCTTGGGCTTGTACATGTAGAGGCCAAGGGTAATAGAAAAGTGTTACCATGTATCAAACATTAAAGCCCATTCTGCTCTGTATGTTGCATAGGATAACCATGTTCAATGTCTTTCATTTCCAGGCTCATTCTTTCATTAGTACCATGTGCTAGTCAGAAGTGAGGTGTCATTTTAACATATACATGAATAGAGGCAGTGTTATTTTGTCAATTATAACAACGTGCTAAACAAAATGTGTAATATATACGTTTTTGCTTCTTCTTCTGCAGGATCAAGCAGTGCTCGGAGCTCTTCCTCCGATATGGGTTCCAGAATTCCCACCCCAAACAGCGGTCCTGTTGCCCCTAGGGGCGGGGGACTCAAGGCTCCAGGACAGCGTAATTCCATCGGTGCCTCGATTAGCAATGATAAGAGTCGAGGCCCCTCGCCCGTTCCCAACTCATATGGTGGGTTTGGAAGAAAAAAATACATTAATATTTATCTTACACAAATTGTAGTACTTTTGATAGGAGACGATTAGTGTTGAAAAACCTGAGATGAATATCTTTCAACAAAGACATATTGAAACTTTACACTGATCAGAGTAAAACGCATGAGAAATTAGGAAACTAGAATAAAATGTAAAAGGAACTGAATTTCAATTATTTGACTAAACTAGCTGCACTGCTGCAAAACTCTTTTTTTTCTTCTTGCCTGTCTATAATTCAGATTCCTTTTCCTTAAATAATTAATGGGTAATTTTAAAGTGGGAGGTTAACAAAAAGAGAATACTGTGTGCATACCAAAATCTTTCTAATCTTATTTTTTTTTCCTTTTTAATTTGATTTAGGTGCAATACCAGGATCCAAGAAGACATCATCATCTCAGGTCCACCAGTCTTCATCAGGCATCCCATCTACCTCATCTACCTCCAACATTAAGCCTCCTGGCTCTGGTCTAGCCACACCCCGCTCCCAGACCAGAAGCCCCTCCCCTGGTATGGCATCCAAGGGCGGAGCAGGGTCCTCTTCAAAGCTTGATGCTGCATCAAAGAGCAAAGCCAGGTCCAGTTCAGTGCCAGCTGGTCAGAAGGGTATTCCAACCCCTAAGAGCAGTGTAGGGGGTGCAGGCAAGCCCCCTATAGCAGCAGGTGGTGGTGGTGGTGGAGACAAGGCGGGGTCAAAGATACCCCCTGCGAACAATGGTAAGGGCTCCATGCTGACCAAGCTGAAGATATTTGGAAAGGATGGGAAAGGACCTCCACCAGCTGCTAAAGAGAAAGAACCGGAGAAACCCAAAGATGCAGTTGTCAAGAGTAAGCCTGCTCCCGGGAAGTCGTCAATAGCAAAACCGTTACCTCCCAAGAGAGACTCATCAGCTGGTAGGCAAGCTGCCCCTGCCAAGAAACCTGCTGCAAAGGAATCCAAGTTAGCGCCTCCAAGCAAGGTAGAGAAGAAGGTCAAGGCAGAGGAACCTGTGCCTGAGAGCCATGAATCCCGAGTTGCAAGAGAGAGAACAAACTCCAATGGGGCTGTATCGCCTGGTCTGACCTTAGGGTCAAGTAGCCCCAAGAATGCTCTAAAGGCTGTGGCGCAGAAAACAATCGGAAGAGCGTTTGGTGGGGCCAAACCAAGGACTTCCCCTAAGCTAGGTCACAAGGAATATGTGCAATCTGATCTGAACAATAGTGACTTGAGCGATGAAGGCTCTAAGCTGCCGATGCCAGAAAGCAAGCTGAAATCTAAATTACCATTACATAGTGGGGTGGGTGATGGAAGCGTAAGTAGCGATATATTAGAATGTGGAAAAATGAGCGGACTGAAAATGCCATCAAATAAAATGAGTATGAGTAAGGTTAAACCTGTGCAGACAGTTACAAGTCAACAGCATGGAGGCCCTAGTGGTGCCTCAGCCTCGCAGATTCCAAGTTCAAGGGGAATTCCCAAACCAGGTAGCACGCAAAGGTCAGGACTCAAAGCCCCTGGTGCAACCGCTGCAAAGAAACCAGAATCCACTCCAAGCAGTGAGAAAGAAAGTGAGGAGAAAGTAACATATACAAGGGGTGGTGCGTACAGTCCTGTACCGCCAAAACCTCCTCTACAAACTGAACCAATACCAATACTAGATAGTGAGAAAGCCATTGTAGAACCCAGTAAGTCCCCTGTGGTAAAGACGCCATCTTCGGGTGGTCGTAACTCCATAACCACATCGCCTAGTCACAACCGTTCCCCAGCTAACACGGCCACGGTTGCGCCATTCAACTATACTGGAAGTCGGCCCCCATCCAAGGACTGCAGTGACACGATAAGCATTGCTGCGTCTAATGAAACAGACTCTGCCAACGGCACTCCTATCCACAGCCAGATTAGCATCTCCTCCACCACAAGTCAGTCATCGGAGAACAGTGTCATCTTCCAGCCGAAGATGGAGGAAGACTTCTGCACAACTGTCTACAAGAATGACAAGGCAGTCACGACCTTTGGTAGTACGCCCAAGCAACAGCCTCGTGTCCTCAAGTCCATCCCAGACGTCCCGAGCTCAAGCGATTACAACGTGACGGTCATGAACTCGCAGGTCGGTGCCAGGCCCTCGCCGGTGCCGAACCGTGCAACTAAGGAGACAACCTTTGGTGACAGCATCACGACGCAGCTGAAGGAGCCTTCCCCAGAGGTGAGGCAATCTCCTGACATGCCCCACTCTCATCGTAGCTCCAGCTTGACTCGTAGAGGCTCCTTAGGCTCCACCTCCAAGCTCAGGAGCATGTCGACGGTCTCCATACCCACAGAGTCTACCAATGACAGCACCATCATGACAACCAAACCTGATGGCACCTATCAGCCTCTTCTTAGCAAGGGCTATCTTAACTCCATGCGACGAACCTTCTCTAACCGCTCACACCTCAATGATCTCCAGTTTACAGATCAAACGAATCAAACCCTCATCGATGACTGCAACGACTATGTCAGTGAGGATATTGCCAGTGGCTACGTGAGCGATGGTGATATCTTGCACCGCTCAGCAGGCCTTGGTGATATAGGTAGCGGTTACATGAGTGAAGGAGGAGGTACGCTGTATGCAAGGCGGATCGGGATGTCCTTCAGGGTGCATGATGGGATGGCCGCTGTACGAGAGTATCTCTCCAAGTCCATGGACCTCAGTGACGAAGAAAGGTAAGAGACAACTCTGTAATCCTCTTTCATCTATGTTGTTTTTGTTGTCTAATTTCTTGTTGGTTTTTGTTGTATTTGTGTACATTTTTGGTATTGTTTTTACAGTAAATATCACAGCAGTTTACTCTGTGAATTCAGCTGATAGCAATTTTGGTGCCACCTTCATAAGCCCCAGACGCTTTACAAGACCTCATTAAAATCATTTCAGATGATCTTTCCATGAACTCATTATTTGAGTTCATTCAAATCTCTAAATCGGTCTCAAATTGAGACTATATTATTTATATATTCATTCATTCATGTATTCATGTATATATTTGCAAGGGGGGGCGGGGGCTTCTTATTCTAAATATACAAATGGATTGCTTATTACCATTTGTGATAGCCGGTTGGTGGCTGCAGCTAGAAAAATAGATTTTCATTCAGTAATTTGACTGTCTTGCATATGGACTGGAGAGGGAAGCAGATAGGTATTATGCATCCACTGAGATCCAAGTTTTGAGCCATTTGCCTTACCGATTGCCGACTGGAGCATTTTATTGGAAAGTCAGAAGCTCAAATTGTTAAATGTTTAATTACTAAAAACTGGCATTTGTCTACCACATATCTTTGGGAGAAAATAGAAGGGAAACTATAGTGAGTTTCTTTCTCAAACCATTCTCTTTATCCTTCTATATATTCCTTGATCTTTCTTCCTCTAGATATTCCGACTTTTTGGTTTTAACCTTGTGGCAAGAAGATTTAATTTGCAGAATTACTAGGATATTTATTCAAAATATCATTCTGATCATCATTCTGATGTGTACCAAACTAGATAGAAATGAAATTCACATTTCTTTGAGAAGCCAAAAGAGATCTTAATTCCAGTGACTTGCTTTGAATTTTCTTGATGTATTGCAGCTTTTTCATTAAAGGAGGTGATAATTTTACACAGAAAAAACATTATAAAAAAAACAATTACACACACACAAATGGTTTGTAGAGAAATAATAAGAGTAGTCAAGATAACTAGAGGGTAAGGAGTAAAGTTATCTTGCTTTTAGACTGTAGGTGGCAGCAAACCACTATTACAGACAGTCTGTCACTCCCTTACCTCAGTGTGTAATCATTATCGCTTGCTTGCCTACTCTCTAATCTCATTACATGCTAGAAGTCTCTCCTAATGCGTAGTTGGGCCGGGGTTTTCATGCTTCTTTTGGCATTTACCTCCGCACTTGAGATTGGAGATGGGTGTAAACATTTCTCTCTCGCTTGGTTGTTAGCTCTTTTATACGCTCTCTCTTTCTTCCTCCCCCTCTCCCTCTCTTCCTTTTTGTTCTGTATGCCTCTCTTTTCTCTTCTCCCTCTCTCTCCTCGTTCTGTCTCTCTCTCTATTTCTTCCTCTCATTCTGTCTCTCTCAATTTCTTCCTCTCATTCTGTCTCTCTCTTTCTTACTCTCCCTCTCCCTCCTCATTCTGTCTCTCTCTTTCTTCCTCTCCATCTCCCTCTCATTCTGTCTCTCTCTTTCTTACTCTCCCTCTCCCTCCTCATTCTGTCTCTCTCTTTCTTCCTCTCCATCTCCCTCCTCATTCTGTCTCTCTTTCTTCCTCTCCATCTCCCTCCTTGTTCTGTCTCTCTCTTTCTTCCTCTCATTCTGTCTCTCTCTTTCTTCCTCTCCATCTCCCTCCTCATTCTGTCTCTCTCTTTCTTCCTCTCCATCTCCCTCCTCATTCTGTCTCTCTCTTTCTTCCTCTCCCTCTCCCTCCTCATTCTGTCTCTCTCTTTCTTACTCTCCATCTCCCTCTCATTCTGTCTCTCTCTTTCTTCCTCTCCATCTCCCTCCTCATTCTGTCTCTCTCTTTCTTCCTCTCCCTCTCCCTCCTCATTCTGTCTCTCTCTTTCTTCCTCTCCATCTCCCTCCTCATTCTGTCTCTCTCTTTCTTCCTCTCCATCTCCCTCCTCATTCTGTCTCTCTCTTTCTTCCTCTCCATCTCCCTCCTCATTCTGTCTCTCTCTTTCTTCCTCTCCATCTCCCTCCTTGTTCTGTCTCTCTTTCTTACTCTCCCTCTCCCTCCTCATTCTGTCTCTCTCTTTCTTCCTCTCCATCTCCCTCCTCATTCTGTCTCTCTCTTTCTTCCTCTCCATCTCCCTCCTCATTCTGTCTCTCTCTTTCTTCCTCTCCATCTCCCTCCTCATTCTGTCTCTCTCTTTCTTCCTCTCCATCTCCCTCCTCATTCTGTCTCTCTCTTTCTTCCTCTCCATCTCCCTCCTTGTTCTGTCTCTCTTTCTTACTCTCCCTCTCCCTCCTCATTCTGTCTCTCTCTTTCTTACTCTCCATCTCCCTCCTCATTCTGTCTCTCTCTTTCTTCCTCTCCATCTCCCTCCTCATTCTGTCTCTCTCTTTCTTCCTCTCCATCTCCCTCCTCATTCTGTCTCTCTCTTTCTTCCTCTCCATCTCCCTCCTCATTCTGTCTCTCTCTTTCTTCCTCTCCATCTCCCTCCTTGTTCTGTCTCTCTTTCTTACTCTCCCTCTCCCTCCTCATTCTGTCTCTCTCTTTCTTCCTCTCCCTCTCCCTCCTCATTCTGTCTCTCTCTTTCTTCCTCTCCATCTCCCTCCTCATTCTGTCTCTCTCTTTCTTCCTCTCCATCTCCCTCCTCATTCTGTCTCTCTCTTTCTTCCTCTCCATCTCCCTCCTCATTCTGTCTCTCTTTCTTACTCTCCCTCTCCCTCCTCATTCTGTCTCTCTCTTTCTTCCTCTCCATCTCCCTCCTTGTTCTGTCTCTCTCTCTCTTACTCTCCATCTCCCTCCTCATTCTGTCTCTCTCTTTCTTCCTCTCCCTCTCCCTCCTCATTCTGTCTCTCTCTTTCTTCCTCTCCATCTCCCTCCTCATTCTGTCTCTCTCTTTCTTACTCTCCCTCTCCCTCCTCATTCTGTCTCTCTCTTTCTTCCTCTCCATCTCCCTCCTTGTTCTGTCTCTCTCTCTCTTACTCTCCATCTCCCTCCTCATTCTGTCTCTCTCTTTCTTCCTCTCCCTCTCCCTCTTCATTCTGTCTCTCTCTTTCTTCCTCTCCATCTCCCTCCTCATTCTGTCTCTCTCTTTCTTCCTCTCCATCTCCCTCCTCATTCTGTCTCTCTCTTTCTTACTCTCCCTCTCCCTCCTCATCCTGTCTCTCTCTTTCTTCCTCTCCATCTCCCTCCTCATTCTGTCTCTCTCTTTCTTCCTCTCCATCTCCCTCCTCATTCTGTCTCTCTCTTTCTTACTCTCCCTCTCCCTCCTCATTCTGTCTCTCTCTTTCTTCCTCTCCATCTCCCTCCTTGTTCTGTCTCTCTCTCTCTCTTACTCTCCATCTCCCTCCTCATTCTGTCTCTCTCTTTCTTCCTCTCCCTCTCCCTCTTCATTCTGTCTCTCTCTTTCTTCCTCTCCATCTCCCTCCTCATTCTGTCTCTCTCTTTCTTCCTCTCCATCTCCCTCCTCATTCTGTCTCTCTCTTTCTTCCTCTCCATCTCCCTCCTCATTCTGTCTCTCTCTTTCTTCCTCTCCCTCTCCCTCCTCATTCTGTCTCTCTCTTTCTTACTCTCCATCTCCCTCCTCATTCTGTCTCTCTCTTTCTTCCTCTCCATCTCCCTCCTCATTCTGTCTCTCTCTTTCTTCCTCTCCATCTCCCTCCTCATTCTGTCTCCCTTTCTTACTCTCCCTCTCCCTCCTCATTCTGTCTCTCTCTTTCTTCCTCTCCATCTCCCTCCTTGTTCTGTCTCTCTCTCTCTTACTCTCCATCTCCCTCCTCATTCTGTCTCGTCTCTTTCTTCCTCTCCCTCTCCCTCCTCATTCTGTCTCTCTCTTTCTTCCTCTCCATCTCCCTCCTCATTCTGTCACTCTCTTTCTTCCTCTCCATCTCCCTCCTCATTCTGTCTCTCTCTTTCTTCCTCTCCATCTCCCTCCTCATTCTGTCTCTCTCTTTCTTCCTCTCCATCTCCCTCCTTGTTCTGTCTCTCTTTCTTACTCTCCCTCTCCCTCCTCATTCTGTCTCTCTCTTTCTTCCTCTCCCTCTCCCTCCTTGTTCTGTCTCTCTTTCTTACTCTCCATCTCCCTCCTCATTCTGTCTCTCTCTTTCTTACTCTCCCTCTCCCTCCTCATTCTGTCTCTCTCTTTCTTCCTCTCCATCTCCCTCCTTGTTCTGTCTCTCTTTCTTACTCTCCCTCTCCCTCCTCATTCTGTCTCTCTCTTTCTTCCTCTCCATCTCCCTCCTCATTCTGTCTCTCTCTTTCTTCCTCTCCATCTCCCTCCTCATTCTGTCTCTCTCTTTCTTCCTCTCCATCTCCCTCCTCATTCTGTCTCTCTTTCTTACTCTCCCTCTCCCTCCTCATTCTGTCTCTCTCTTTCTTCCTCTCCATCTCCCTCCTCATTCTGTCTCTCTTTCTTACTCTCCCTCTCCCTCCTCATTCTGTCTCTCTCTTTCTTCCTCTCCATCTCCCTCCTTGTTCTGTCTCTCTCTCTCTTACTCTCCATCTCCCTCCTCATTCTGTCTCTCTCTTTCTTCCTCTCCCTCTCCCTCCTCATTCTGTCTCTCTCTTTCTTACTCTCCATCTCCCTCCTCATTCTGTCTCTCTCTTTCTTCCTCTCCATCTCCCTCCTCATTCTGTCTCTCTCTTTCTTCCTCTCCATCTCCCTCCTCATTCTGTCTCTCTCTTTCTTCCTCTCCATCTCCCTCCTTGTTCTGTCTCTCTCTTTCTTCCTCTCCATCTCCCTCCTTGTTCTGTCTCTCTCTCTCTTACTCTCCATCTCCCTCCTCATTCTGTCTCTCTCTTTCTTCCTCTCCCTCTCCCTCCTCATTCTGTCTCTCTCTTTCTTACTCTCCATCTCCCTCCTCATTCTGTCTCTCTCTTTCTTCCTCTCCATCTCCCTCCTCATTCTGTCTCTCTCTTTCTTCCTCTCCATCTCCCTCCTCATTCTGTCTCTCTTTCTTACTCTCCCTCTCCCTCCTCATTCTGTCTCTCTCTTTCTTCCTCTCCATCTCCCTCCTTGTTCTGTCTCTCTCTCTCTTACTCTCCATCTCCCTCCTCATTCTGTCTCTCTCTTTCTTCCTCTCCCTCTCCCTCCTCATTCTGTCTCTCTCTTTCTTCCTCTCCCTCTCCCTCCTCATTCTGTCTCTCTCTTTCTTACTCTCCATCTCCCTCCTCATTCTGTCTCTCTCTCTCTTCCTCTCCATCTCCCTCCTCATTCTGTCTCTCTCTTTCTTACTCTCCCTCTCCCTCCTCATTCTGTCTCTCTCTTTCTTCCTCTCCATCTCCCTCCTTGTTCTGTCTCTCTCTCTCTCTTACTCTCCATCTCCCTCCTCATTCTGTCTCTCTCTTTCTTCCTCTCCCTCTCCCTCCTCATTCTGTCTCTCTCTTTCTTCCTCTCCATCTCCCTCCTCATTCTGTCTCTCTCTTTCTTCCTCTCCATCTCCCTCCTCATTCTGTCTCTCTCTTTCTTCCTCTCCATCTCCCTCCTCATTCTGTCTCTCTCTTTCTTCCTCTCCCTCTCCCTCCTCATTCTGTCTCTCTCTTTCTTCCTCTCCATCTCCCTCCTTGTTCTGTCTCTCTCTCTCTTACTCTCCATCTCCCTCCTCATTCTGTCTCTCTCTTTCTTCCTCTCCCTCTCCCTCCTCATTCTGTCTCTCTCTTTCTTCCTCTCCATCTCCCTCCTCATTCTGTCTCTCTCTTTCTTCCTCTCCATCTCCCTCCTCATTCTGTCTCTCTCTTTCTTCCTCTCCATCTCCCTCCTCATTCTGTCTCTCTCTTTCTTCCTCTCCCTCTCCCTCCTCATTCTGTCTCTCTCTTTCTTCCTCTCCATCTCCCTCCTCATTCTGTCTCTCTCTTTCTTCCTCTCCATCTCCCTCCTCATTCTGTCTCTCTCTTTCTTCCTCTCCATCTCCCTCCTCATTCTGTCTCTCTCTTTCTTCCTCTCCCTCTCCCTCCTCATTCTGTCTCTCTCTTTCTTCCTCTCCATCTCCCTCCTCATTCTGTCTCTCTCTTTCTTCCTCTCCATCTCCCTCCTTGTTCTGTCTCTCTCTCTCTTACTCTCCATCTCCCTCCTCATTCTGTCTCTCTCTTTCTTACTCTCCCTCCTCATTCTGTCTCTCTCTTTCTTCCTCTCCATCTCCCTCCTTGTTCTGTCTCTCTCTCTCTTACTCTCCATCTCCCTCCTCATTCTGTCTCTCTCTTTCTTCCTCTCCCTCTCCCTCCTCATTCTGTCTCTCTCTTTCTTCCTCTCCATCTCCCTCCTCATTCTGTCTCTCTCTTTCTTCCTCTCCATCTCCCTCCTCATTCTGTCTCTCTCTTTCTTCCTCTCCATCTCCCTCCTCATTCTGTCTCTCTCTTTCTTCCTCTCCCTCTCCCTCCTCATTCTGTCTCTCTCTTTCTTCCTCTCCATCTCCCTCCTTGTTCTGTCTCTCTCTCTCTTACTCTCCATCTCCCTCCTCATTCTGTCTCTCTCTTTCTTCCTCTCCCTCTCCCTCCTCATTCTGTCTCTCTCTTTCTTCCTCTCCATCTCCCTCCTCATTCTGTCTCTCTCTTTCTTACTCTCCCTCTCCCTCCTCATTCTGTCTCTCTCTTTCTTCCTCTCCATCTCCCTCCTCATTCTGTCTCTCTCTTTCTTCCTCTCCCTCTCCCTCCTCATTCTGTCTCTCTCTTTCTTCCTCTCCATCTCCCTCCTTGTTCTGTCTCTCTCTCTCTTACTCTCCATCTCCCTCCTCATTCTGTCTCTCTCTTTCTTCCTCTCCCTCTCCCTCCTCATTCTGTCTCTCTCTTTCTTCCTCTCCATCTCCCTCCTCATTCTGTCTCTCTCTTTCTTCCTCTCCATCTCCCTCCTCATTCTGTCTCTCTCTTTCTTCCTCTCCATCTCCCTCCTCATTCTGTCTCTCTCTTTCTTACTCTCCCTCTCCCTCCTCATTCTGTCTCTCTCTTTCTTACTCTCCCTCTCCCTCCTCATTCTGTCTCTCTCTTTCTTACTCTCCCTCTCCCTCCTCATTCTGTCTCTCTCTTTCTTCCTCTCCCTCTCCCTCCTCATTCTGTCTCTCTCTTTCTTACTCTCCCTCTCTCTCCTCATTCTGTCTCTCTCTTTCTTCCTCTCCATCTCCCTCCTCATTCTGTCTCTCTCTTTCTTCCTCTCCATCTCCCTCCTCATTCTGTCTCTCTCTTTCTTCCTCTCCATCTCCCTCCTCATTCTGTCTCTCTCTTTCTTCCTCTCCATCTCCCTCCTCATTCTGTCTCTCTCTTTCTTCCTCTCCATCTCCCTCCTCATTCTGTCTCTCTCTTTCTTCCTCTCCATCTCCCTCCTCATTCTGTCTCTCTCTTTCTTCCTCTCCATCTCCCTCCTCATTCTGTCTCTCTTTCTTACTCTCCCTCTCTCTCCTCATTCTGTCTCTCTCTTTCTTCCTCTCCATCTCCCTCCTCATTCTGTCTCTCTTTCTTACTCTCCCTCTCTCTCCTCATTCTGTCTCTCTCTTTCTTCCTCTCCATCTCCCTCCTCATTCTGTCTCTCTCTTTCTTCCTCTCCATCTCCCTCCTCATTCTGTCTCTCTTTCTTACTCTCCCTCTCTCTCCTCATTCTGTCTCTCTCTTTCTTCCTCTCCATCTCCCTCCTCATTCTGTCTCTCTCTTTCTTCCTCTCCATCTCCCTCCTCATTCTGTCTCTCTTTCTTCCTCTCCATCTCCCTCCTCATTCTGTCTCTCTCTTTCTTCCTCTCCATCTCCCTCCTCATTCTGTCTCTCTCTTTCTTCCTCTCCATCTCCCTCCTCATTCTGTCTCTCTCTTTCTTCCTCTCCATCTCCCTCCTCATTCTGTCTCTCTCTTTCTTCCTCTCCCTCTCCCTCCTCATTCTGTCTCTCTCTTTCTTCCTCTCCATCTCCCTCCTTGTTCTGTCTCTCTCTCTCTTACTCTCCATCTCCCTCCTCATTCTGTCTCTCTCTTTCTTCCTCTCCCTCTCCCTCCTCATTCTGTCTCTCTCTTTCTTCCTCTCCATCTCCCTCCTCATTCTGTCTCTCTCTTTCTTCCTCTCCATCTCCCTCCTCATTCTGTCTCTCTCTTTCTTCCTCTCCATCTCCCTCCTCATTCTGTCTCTCTCTTTCTTCCTCTCCCTCTCCCTCCTCATTCTGTCTCTCTCTTTCTTCCTCTCCATCTCCCTCCTTGTTCTGTCTCTCTCTCTCTTACTCTCCATCTCCCTCCTCATTCTGTCTCTCTCTTTCTTCCTCTCCATCTCCCTCCTTGTTCTGTCTCTCTCTTTCTTCCTCTCCATCTCCCTCCTCATTCTGTCTCTCTCTTTCTTCCTCTCCATCTCCCTCCTCATTCTGTCTCTCTCTTTCTTCCTCTCCATCTCCCTCCTCATTCTGTCTCTCTCTTTCTTCCTCTCCATCTCCCTCCTCATTCTGTCTCTCTCTTTCTTCCTCTCCATCTCCCTCCTCATTCTGTCTCTCTTTCTTACTCTCCCTCTCTCTCCTCATTCTGTCTCTCTCTTTCTTCCTCTCCATCTCCCTCCTCATTCTGTCTCTCTTTCTTACTCTCCCTCTCTCTCCTCATTCTGTCTCTCTCTTTCTTCCTCTCCATCTCCTTCCTCATTCTGTCTCTCTCTTTCTTCCTCTCCATCTCCCTCCTCATTCTGTCTCTCTCTTTCTTCCTCTCCATCTCCCTCCTCATTCTGTCTCTCTCTTTCTTCCTCTCCATCTCCCTCCTCATTCTGTCTCTCTCTTTCTTCCTCTCCATCTCCCTCCTCATTCTGTCTCTCTCTTTCTTCCTCTCCATCTCCCTCCTCATTCTGTCTCTCTCTTTCTTCCTCTCCATCTCCCTCCTCATTCTGTCTCTCTCTTTCTTCCTCTCCATCTCTCTCCTCATTCTGTCTCTCTCTTTCTTCCTCTCCATCTCCCTCCTCATTCTGTCTCTCTCTTTCTTCCTCTCCATCTCCCTCCTCATTCTGTCTCTCTCTTTCTTCCTCTCCATCTCCCTCCTCATTCTGTCTCTCTTTCTTACTCTCCATCTCCCTCCTCATTCTGTCTCTCTCTTTCTTCCTCTCCACCTCCCTCCTCATTCTGTCTCTCTCTTTCTTCCTCTCCATCTCCCTCCTCATTCTGTCTCTCTCTTTCTTCCTCTCCATCTCCCTCCTCATTCTGTCTCTCTCTTTCTTCCTCTCCCTCTCCCTCCTCATTCTGTCTCTCTCTTTCTTCCTCTCCCTCTCCCTCCTCATTCTGTCTCTCTCTTTCTTCCTCTCCATCTCCCTCCTCATTCTGTCTCTCTCTTTCTTCCTCTCCCTCTCCCTCCTCATTCTGTCTCTCTCTTTCTTCCTCTCCATCTCCCTCCTCATTCTGTCTCTCTCTTTCTTACTCTCCCTCTCTCTCCTCATTCTGTCTCTCTCTTTCTTCCTCTCCATCTCCCTCCTTGTTCTGTCTCTCTCTTTCTTCCTCTCCCTCTCCCTCCTCATTCTGTCTCTCTCTTTCTTCCTCTCCATCTCCCTCCTCATTCTGTCTCTCTCTTTCTTACTCTCCCTCTCCCTCCTCATTCTGTCTCTCTCTTTCTTCCTCTCCATCTCCCTCCTCATTCTGTCTCTCTCTTTCTTACTCTCCCTCTCCCTCCTCATTCTGTCTCTCTCTTTCTTCCTCTCCATCTCCCTCCTCATTCTGTCTCTCTCTTTCTTCCTCTCCATCTCCCTCCTCATTCTGTCTCTCTCTTTCTTCCTCTCCATCTCCCTCCTCATTCTGTCTCTCTCTTTCTTCCTCTCCATCTCCCTCCTTGTTCTGTCTCTCTCTTTCTTCCTCTCCATCTCCCTCCTCATTCTGTCTCTCTTTCTTACTCTCCATCTCCCTCCTCATTCTGTCTCTCTCTTTCTTCCTCTCCATCTCCCTCCTTGTTCTGTCTCTCTCTTTCTTACTCTCCCTCTCCCTCCTCATTCTGTCTCTCTCTTTCTTCCTCTCCATCTCCCTCCTCATTCTGTCTCTCTCTTTCTTACTCTCCCTCTCCCTCCTCATTCTGTCTCTCTCTTTCTTACTCTCCCTCTCCCTCCTCATTCTGTCTCTCTCTTTCTTCCTCTCCCTCTCCCTCCTCATTCTGTCTCTCTCTTTCTTACTCTCCCTCTCTCTCCTCATTCTGTCTCTCTCTTTCTTCCTCTCCATCTCCCTCCTCATTCTGTCTCTCTCTTTCTTCCTCTCCATCTCCCTCCTCATTCTGTCTCTCTCTTTCTTCCTCTCCATCTCCCTCCTCATTCTGTCTCTCTCTTTCTTCCTCTCCATCTCCCTCCTCATTCTGTCTCTCTCTTTCTTCCTCTCCATCTCCCTCCTCATTCTGTCTCTCTCTTTCTTCCTCTCCATCTCCCTCCTCATTCTGTCTCTCTCTTTCTTCCTCTCCCTCTCCCTCCTCATTCTGTCTCTCTCTTTCTTCCTCTCCATCTCCCTCCTCATTCTGTCTCTCTCTTTCTTCCTCTCCATCTCCCTCCTCATTCTGTCTCTCTCTTTCTTACTCTCCCTCTCCCTCCTCATTCTGTCTCTCTCTTTCTTCCTCTCCATCTCCCTCCTCATTCTGTCTCTCTCTTTCTTCCTCTCCATCTCCCTCCTCATTCTGTCTCTCTCTTTCTTCCTCTCCCTCTCCCTCCTCATTCTGTCTCTCTCTTTCTTCCTCTCCATCTCCCTCCTCATTCTGTCTCTCTCTTTCTTCCTCTCCATCTCCCTCCTCATTCTGTCTCTCTCTTTCTTCCTCTCCATCTCCCTCCTCATTCTGTCTCTCTCTTTCTTCCTCTCCATCTCCCTCCTCATTCTGTCTCTCTCTTTCTTCCTCTCCATCTCCCTCCTCATTCTGTCTCTCTCTTTCTTCCTCTCCATCTCCCTCCTCATTCTGTCTCTCTCTTTCTTCCTCTCCCTCTCCCTCCTCATTCTGTCTCTCTCTTTCTTACTCTCCATCTCCCTCCTCATTCTGTCTCTCTCTTTCTTCCTCTCCCTCTCCCTCCTTGTTCTGTCTCTCTTTCTTACTCTCCATCTCCCTCCTCATTCTGTCTCTCTCTTTCTTCCTCTCCATCTCCCTCCTCATTCTGTCTCTCTCTTTCTTACTCTCCCTCTCCCTCCTCATTCTGTCTCTCTCTTTCTTCCTCTCCATCTCCCTCCTCATTCTGTCTCTCTCTTTCTTCCTCTCCATCTCCCTCGTCATTCTGTCTCTCTCTTTCTTCCTCTCCATCTCCCTCCTCATTCTGTCTCTCTCTTTCTTCCTCTCCATCTCCCTCCTTGTTCTGTCTCTCTCTTTCTTACTCTCCCTCCTCATTCTGTCTCTCTCTTTCTTACTCTCCCTCTCCCTCCTCATTCTGTCTCTCTCTTTCTTACTCTCCCTCTCCCTCCTCATTCTGTCTCTCTCTTTCTTACTCTCCCTCCTCATTCTGTCTCTCTCTTTCTTACTCTCCCTCTCCCTCCTCATTCTGTCTCTCTCTTTCTTCCTCTCCATCTCCCTCCTCATTCTGTCTCTCTCTTTCTTCCTCTCCATCTCCCTCCTCATTCTGTCTCTCTCTTTCTTCCTCTCCATCTCCCTCCTTGTTCTGTCTCTCTCTTTCTTCCTCTCCATCTCCCTCCTTGTTCTGTCTCTCTCTCTCTATTCCCTGTATTTCCCTCTCTTTCTTCCTCTCTCTCTCTCCCTCATTCTGTCTCTCTCTCTCTTTTTCTTCCTCTCCTTGTTCTATATATGTTTATCTTTCTTCCTCTCCCTCTCCTCCTCGCTTTGTCGCTCTCTCGTTGTCTTCCTCTCCTCGTTTTGTCTCTCTCTTTCTCTCTTTCTCAATCAACGTTGCTTTTCATCTTTCTTGCTCCGTTACCTACCTGTATATCCTCCTCCGCCTCCATTTCTGTTCCCTCTCTTTCCTTCCTCTCTCTCTTGCATTGCCATGGACCCTGTCATATGTTGCACTAAGGAAAGCTAGGCAACAATACAAACTATGGCTGAAGTCTACCCAATGCGTTTCATATTCTTACATTATTTCCCTACTTACTTATTAATAATTTGAATAGGGTCTGCACAGTGTGGACTTTTTTTCATTGGGCTAAGTGCAAGGGATTTCCAAACGTTGAAAGGGATTGTTAGCAGCTATCCAAAGTATGAACTGGTTAACCCATCTAGGATAATGAATGTATTTTTTTTTTAAATATACATATATAATTCAAGGTGCTGAAAGAGTGTATCGTACATGTATGCAAAATATGAATGGGGTATTCATTATAATATGAAAACTAGGGATTTGGCATTTGATTTGTCGAGAGTGTGATTACGGAGTAGGTCTCAGTGTAAACGGGTTATAATGAGAATGTTTGTCATATTAAAATAGGCACAAGGATAAGTCTTATGATAGGAATTGATGCAAATTTCAATGTATGACATTTGAAATGTGAAATGGGTATTCCATTAAAAAAGTAAACTGCAAGATCTTTGAACTTTGGATATATGTCAGGAGGTAGTCAACAATGTGAAAGGGGTATTCATTCATTAAGGAGAATGGTAGGGATCTGTGATGTTGAAATAAGGACAGGTGTGAGCTAGGCTAGAGAATGTCACAAGCTCACAGAAAGCTAGAGCTCTACCAGCTAGGAATGAATCTACCTGCTAGCACTAGGTGTGAGCCCAGATGGACAAGCTGCAATTTCTAAATGGATTTTTTAAAGGGGGCAGTCGAGAATGGTCTTTAAAGAAAAACGCCATGTAAAGACTCTGACTTTTTCTTTAGTTTAGTCCAACTACATGTACATGTACAACTACAAGTTTACTCTAATTTTCAAGTTGTTGATTTTGCTGGATTTTTGTTGAATTGTGGAATATGCTTAATTTGAACGATTGTATATATATGTTTCTGAAGGATAGACCTAGAATAGCAAAGAAGAACACAAATATGAACAAACAAGGAAACAAAACTTCTTTGTATCATTCGCACCAAAAATATGACCATGATTTCAATGTCTCAATGATTAAAGGGCAATAAACATTTACCATTAATTTATAAATTGGAATAATACCACAAATTATTATTGAATTGAAACCATTCAAGGTTTTACCTTAATTTGAATAATCATTTATTTCATAGTTAACTAGATAATATGCTAGAAGTGAAAAAGGTGTATTTGAAAAAACAATCCACTGACTTGGTGCACCTAGATGCACTGTACGCATACACTTAGGAAGACAAGGTTTTCTCTCGTTTGGTCAGCTAATCATATACCACACCTGACGAAAAACAGAATAAGAGCGCTCGGATCGTACGATGCTCGAACCCTCCCCTACGTAATTTACATGTGACCCAAAAGGATGAAATTTCATTCTTAAAAGTTCTATTTACAATGTTCACACCTCTCTCTCGCTACGTGCCTTATTAGCATTGACAGGTCTCTTTGCTTAAGGCAGTGTGTCACTTTCCTCTTCTCTTCCAATCAATTTGCTACGTTTATATTCTTTTGACAATTTTTTCAAGTCTGTTGACTAGATATTCCCTTTTTCTCTTCCTGTTTTCTCTTCAACTTTTCTCTTCAACTTATTTCCTGTATATTTGTGGTGTATGAAGGAAGAAAAACCCACCAGATATCTTACTGTATATTACAAATCTACACTGTATCTTTGTTTAAATTAGTATTTCACCTGATTAAACTTTAGTCGGGAGAATTCACTCTTGAATATTCCACAATGCCTCTACTCTTTGCAGAGCTTCATAAAGCTCTTAGTATAGCACCAAAATCTATGATAGAAAACAGAAAACCATAGAAAAAGTATCTGTACAGTAGAAATGTATAGTATTGAAGACAGAAATTCCCTCCAAATTATCTCTTTTCAATGCACACAACTTCAGCGAAGGGTTGAGGCTCCTAAAATATATTCTGATTTTCTGAATTGAGTAAGCCTGAAGATAAGAGTCTCTCTATCCTTTGAAAGGTCAGATAAGAAATGCAGGACACTAGCTGGCTGAATTCTGGGAAAACCTGCAGAATTAAGCATCTTAACTGTCCTTGCTTTATACATGCTTTTAAGTAAATCAAAGGTACGACCAAAGCAGACACAGTATAACACCATCTTTACTCTTATTATTATTTTCAGAGCCAATTATTTTGACATACCAATGTTTCACATGTCTTTAATTCAGATGAGTGTGGGCATTATCTGTTCCTTTCTCAATCCCACTAATTCCAAAGTTGTTCATACATTACATTGGTGGTAATCACTGGGTTGCCTTCTGAATGACAAAAAAAGGAATTAATTTGACCAAAGACTGCTAAAACACAATTTATTCAACATTTTGACAGTGAGAAGGTTACCCTCAGTATTGTTGCCAGGCCTTTATTATTTCTTTCACTGCTAACTGATATATCAACCAATTCTGAAGTGGTTTAGATGTTGCTTTAATGATTATTGAATAAAGGGCCTACCTCAACATGAAAGCCCATATAAGCTGATTATTGGTTCTGTATTGACTGCCGACAATGACAATGGTTGATTTTAGCAGATGCATAGCCATTGTTCCATTGCTTAATTCTATTGATTCTAAAAGAAACAGTGTTTTATGCATTGTCATGATGTTGTGTCTTGATATTTTGGTCTTGGCTAAAGCACCTTAAGGTCCATTTTCTGTGCTTTTAACTTGGTCTTGGACATGAGGACCATGACTACAGCACTGATGTGATTGGTGATAATAAAGTTAACCGCTGACCGCTACAACCAATGTGAGCCATGGGAACGTGGCTAAAGTGCGGTAGCCCAGTAGCAGAGGCCACTGACCATGGTGAGTGACCATGCTGAGTGACCTAGTGGAGGGAGCTAGTTCATGATTTATTCATTCTGTCACCTGTGTTCCGATGCTAGGATGGTCAACTAATACCCTAGCTCTGAAACTCTAGCACAATAATGCTCCATTTCTCATTTTCTTTATATCTACATGTATTTCGTAATGACTTTACTTCTGTTTCCATCTTATAGACCTCTCCCCCCCCCCCCTCCCTTTTTATATACTTGTATCTCCTTTCATTTTCTCTTGTTTCTTTTCCTTACTTATTACTCTGGCTTAAAATATGCTGTTTCCATTTCATTTCATATCTTTCTTTCTTCCTCTTTCCATGATCCTTATTCTCTGTATCTTAACCTCCCTATTTTTCTCTCGCGTTCCCTTCACTTTTCTCTCTCTCTCCCTTTTTCTCTCTCTCTTTCTCTCTCTCTCTCTCTTCCTGTATATATATATATCTCTCTATGTCTCTCTCTCTCTCTCTCTCTCTCCCTAACCTTCCTTGAAATGTCAATGCTAAGGTGTCCATTGATTGATGTGCAGGCTTAGACTTGTTGCTGCATTCAGGGAAATAATTGCACTTCCTTTTGGCATTTCCATCTTCCTGATTACCCTCTTTTTGCAATGACGAACCTTCGTCATTGCCTTGTTTTCGTTCACATTCTGCCCCATTAATATTCTCCTTTTCCTTATCGTCCAAAAATCCCATTCGTTTTGCACGTAGTGCTTGTTATTCCTAGTTAGGTACTTTTCTCAAGTCCTTTCCCTTCAAATTTCGTAGGCATCATCTCTAGCATCTCATCAAGGTCACCTACTTTTTCGATTTTCGAAATCACTCATGCATGACCGTCCAGGCGCCATTTCGTCAGTTTCTGGTCCATTTTAAGGCCTTTCTTTCTTCCTTCCTATCTCCACTCTCCTAGATCCTACAAACTTCTAACAAATTCCTTTAGATAGTCTAAGAGATGTTCTTTCATCTGCGACGTATAACCTGACCTTCAAAATGCCATCTTCGTACCCAAAATTCAAATCTGAAATTGACTCCGTCAAAAATCTTTCAAATTCTTGAAAACTGGACCCCTAAAAATCTAAAAACTGCCATAACTTTCTTTTATAAATTCCGTTTTGTATTTAAATCTCACAGTATCCTTATCTCATAATTGCACATAGGCATGCCAAATTTCATGCTCCAATGGCTATGCAAAACATAAATAGCGCCCTCTAAAGTTCTGGAAATTGGTTTTCTTTCTGTGGCCGTATCTCCATTATGGCTTGGCAAACCCGTACCCTTTTCTGGATTTAGATACTTGAAGATATGCCCTTTCCAGCCATATACAAAATTATATACCCTAACACTGACCGACATTGCGAAAAATGCCCTCCAAATTCGCCATTTTGAAGAAAAGTCCAAAATAACTTTAAATTGGCGATCTTTATACTTACATCAATGAAACTTGGCAGACACATGTATCCATATACGTGACAACTGTCTGCTAAATTTGGTAAATTTTAATAACGTCAGCGCAAAGTTATCGCTAAAAATGATGAATTTGCTATGCATTACGTAATAGTGCCTTTAATGCGTGCAGTACATTGCGTGCAGATGACAATGGTGTCAAACTGACCGCAATGAAGTGCCCTTTCGAATGATACCAAGTATGGTATATGTTTACACAGAAAATCGTGAGTAAATCGCATTTGAACAAGGGTCACTATACGAATTCCGCCCGATTATAACACTTATCGGCCATGACGTCATTTTTTCAGACTACTTTTCGCCCCCTAAACATCCTTTTTTTTCCTTGAAAATTTGCAATGACATTTCGAGATGCAATACGCAGGGCACCTCGTGGCCTGATTTTTGAAATTGGTCAAGGGGGCCATTTAAGACGCCATTTTGTCCTTTAAATCAATTTTACATCACATGTTTCGATAGGATTATCATAGGAAAAAAGAGAGTAGTTTACAATAACGACCATGAAATTCTCTTTCCAATGATACCATATACGGCCCATAAAGAGACATAAAGAGAGAGAGAAAAAACAATTTAACTCCGGTCATAATACAGATCCTGTACGTTTTCCGCCCATGCATTACACGCATTGTCTATGGGGCAAATCGGGTTCACGCTTTTGACCCCTAGAACGATCTTGATTGCAATGACGAACATGCAACTAATCCCATTTGTTTTTGCACGCAGTGCTTGCGAGCCCTTTCTAGGTTCTTTCCCCTATCCCAATTTCTTTCAAACATCGTAGGCATAGTCACTACCATCCCATCAAGGTCACTATTGAGGCCTTTCTTTCGCCCTACCTGTCTCCAATATTACAGAAGCTAAAGACTTCGTACAAATTGCTCTGGATAGTCCGAGAGAAGCTCTTTCGTTCGACACGTAGAAACACGGCGTCATTGCACGCACATCGTTGTGACACGATTGCATTTCTAGTGTTGTAGCTACTATTTTTCCATGATTTTTTTGTTATGATTTGATTGTCTGTTTTGCTATGGAATGAATTGCCTCTATCCCCATCAGTTGTTTTTCATAATCCTTCCATTCTGTTTGTCTTTTCAATTCTATAACTTACCTTTATCCTTTTGTGATTTTTTTTGTTTTCTGCTTCTTTGCTGCTACAGTCTACCTTTCTCTTTCTCTATCTCTCTCTCTCTCTCTTTCTCTCATTTCTGCCACATGCTAAAGATTAAGTTCATATCTCATAAAGATAGCTATGTCTTGGTTCCATCTCTGCCTACCCCCCCCCCCCCCACCCCATCACTTCCCCCTCTCTTTCTTTTTCTTGTTTTCTATCTCTCTCCTCCTTATCTCTGGCACAAACTAAAGATTATGGCATGATTATGTGAATTACAGGTACGGAAGTGAGTTCATATATCATAAAGATATATTTCTGGTTCCCTGTGTTTCCCTTCCCACATTTCTCTTTCAACCTCTCTCTCTTTCTACATTTTTCTCCCTCCCTTTCTTTCTGTTTCTTATTCTCTTCCCCCTCCCTCATAAACTGAAGATCAATGGATGGACATAATGTACATGCAGATACAGAAGTGAGTTCATATCTCATGGAGATAGTCAAACCTCTCACTCTCTCTCCCTCTCTCTCTCTCTCTCTCTCTCCCTCCCTCCCTCTCTCTCCCTACCCCCCTCTCTCTCTCTCTCTCTCTCTCTCTCTCGCTCTCTCTCTCTCTCTCTCTCGCTCTCTCTCTCTTTTCTCTCTTTCTCTTTCTATTTCTCTTCCCCATATCTGATGACACACATTTGATTAATGCATGGATATTGGAATACAGGTATGGACTCGAGGTCATATCTCTGGACAGTTTGACCTGTAAATTATGCACACATATAGCTCTTCTACAATACATCAAGTTAAATGATACATGTCTTTTTACATAAAGAGGGCGAGAGAGAGGGGGGATGGAGAGAGAGAAAGAGAGAGAGAGAGAGAGAGAGACAGAGAGAGAGAGAAAGAGAGAAAGAGACTTGGGAGAGGGGTAGGAAGGGAAGCGGGGGTAGGGAGAGACAAGCTGTGTATATCTTTATAAATTCACTTCTATCCATGCCTCAATATGTATATTTGTTCATAGCATCAGGTAGGCCAGATAAAAAGGAGATAGAGAGGAACGGGAGGGAGGGAGGAAGGAAGGTGAGAGAAATAGAGAAAGAGAGAGGATGGATTTACTAGATAAATGTAGTTTTTGTATTGGCCGGGAAGAGATAAAGAGAAAGAGAGAGGGGAGGGTGATGCATGTTCTAAGGTCGAATAACAATACTTTTTTTTGCATATATGCATTTTTTAAAAGTATTATAGTAATCTAAGAGCAATACAATTGAAGGAAATCCTCCACGTCTTTCCATTAAATACCACTTTTAAACCCTTTTGAAGGACAGGAAAAAAAAGCCTGAATAATTGGAACACTTCTCCAAATGCCATTCCTCTCTTTTGGCCCCATACTTACACACCTGAGAGGCGATGCTGAATTTCAAAGATATCTCTTAAATTCATTCAGAAAAAAGAGAACAGACCCCATTTTCCATCTTCTTCACTGGATGTAAGAGGATTCCATACTTGACCTGATACCTGGTTGGACATGTATTCACTCTGAAATGACCACAAAAAACTTCAGGTAGATTGTCAGAGAAGGAGAAATGCAATATGTGCTTCTGCTGAGCAATATGGAGTATTGTGTTCGTGGTCAACTCTGTCTTTTTGTAGGCTCGTTTTTATTTTTCAAGACATATGCATTGGTATCAGATTAACTCCAAGTAATATATTTTCCATTTTGTTGCTAATTATGGTTTGGCATAATTGCAAAGTCTCTTCTTTACTTAATGAATTAGAAATCTTTCCAGAAGTTTCCAAAAAGCAATGCACATTCTTCTCTCTTTGAAGTCTTCTTGATATAGTTGTCATTGCTCTTTTGTTTGTATTTCTGATTTAAATTAATGGAGGTCTTGGAGAGAGAGGGGGGGGGGGGTGCATGGTATAAAAACATTTTATACTCCACTTTGTGATTTTTCTCTCTCTTCTTTATCGTCTGATACTCTGCTAAAATGTGCATCGTTCTATCTTTATGTACAGTGTATGTCTCCTTAACGTAAACATCGCATCACTTTCCCCAAGGCTGCTATCTTCCTTGCGGACCCTAAACGACCGGTTACAACCAGCGCAGAGTGCAACTCGCTCGTTTATTACCAGCTGGGAATTCAAATTTCGTTGACATTTCGACTTCAAACTCAGACAATTTGCCTGATCAATATGCTAAAAATAGTTGTTCCTTGAGCAGTTGTGGATGACCCCCTATGGTTTCTTGGTATATGGTTTGTGTTATCAGCCCGCCTAGATTGGTATAAACCAATGTAGTTTAGTTACTTCACTCATTGACTTCCGTGTACATAGGCAGTGCACTTTTGATCCACATTGACTATGTGCACATCCATGTACAAGATCCTGAGGTTATATGTTATGCATTTCTGGCTCTCGATAAATGATAGTGTTTTTTACTTTCCCTCTTTGTTCCCCCTTTCTAAAGATTGTGTAAGGATCCATGTTCCCTTTGGTTTCTCTCTTGTAGTAGATGGTATTTTACATTTATAGTTGCCCATCACATACTGCTTTCTATTTAATTTCATCTCATGTTTTATCTTGGTTTTTCCTGTCTTTTCTACGTCTTTTATTTTTCTCTGTCTTTTATTCTTCTCTTTCTTCAATAAATTGTATTGTGCCCTGATTTATTGCTCTCTCTACGTTTATCCTTTAACCCATCTCTCTCAAACCCTCCTCCTTCTCTATATCACTCTTCACTTCTCATGTCAATCTCTTTAATCTCTTTGTATATCCCCATTTTCTGTCTGTCTCTGTCTCTGTCTCTCTCTCTCTATCTGTCTGTCTGCCTCTCTCTCTCTATCTCTCTCTCTATCTTTCTCTCTCTTTCTCTCTCTCTTTCTCCCTTGCCATATCTTCTTACCATCTATCTGATCCATCCCACCCTTTTATCCCTGTATAGAAGGTTAGATCTGATTCCAAAGTGTCAATTTCACATATATTCTCCCTGGAAAAACACTTCCAAAGTGTACATTTCACCCAGTATGCATTTATATTGTTTGTTTAGAAAGGAAAAGATGTCAGAAATTGAAGACAGCAGAGAAAATGTCAAATGTTCTCCCCTTTTTCAATAGCATCGTCTGCATCCTCGGGAGATGAGAATGTTTCACAGACTGAAAACATTAATGTGTCTGCTGGAAACTGTTAGTTTTTTGCGTAATTGAATGAAGAACGTGTGATCTGCCAGCACATTTCATCTTTAAAATGTAACATGTATGTGCCTGTGTTTCATATTGTGTCTTTGCAAAAGACCTAAAGGTGTCAAACTTGATCGAGGAGTGGCAAGAAAATGTCACTTTTCAACAGATGGAAATTGATATGATTGTATCCTCCGTAGATTGGCTCCTCCTTTGCAGATTCTTTGTAAAACTGTGATACAATTTGTGGCACTTTTGTGCACTACAGATACATAGAGCTTTCTTGATTAGATATGGAACTACTGTAGTCCCCCCATTTTCTTATAAAGAAGTCAATTAGTATCAAATTGCGATTCAAGAAATGTGACATTTCACTTTAAAACCTTCATATCTGATGTGAAATGATTCATTAATTGACATCAAACATATATGTTTTGTATTAATGCTACCCAGTCACATAACTGTTGATAAAGTATTGGTATTGATATTTGCAATCCTTTCCCGCCCCCCCCCCCCCCCTAAAAAGGAAAACAAATGAAGCAAAAAAAATGAAATACACATTATACTTCCATTATGTTTATTGCATATTTCTGTCTCTTTTTGTATCTCTTCTATTCATATTATTCCTCTATTACCATGGCAATCCATCCCACGTTAACACACTGCAGATCAGTGAACCCCTGCTTTCCTCCGCCCATATTTATCTGTTGTCTGAAGAAGGAGGGAAAGTCATTCATCAATTTGTGACTCGTTTACAGAGGACCTTTTCATTCCTATCTACACAATGGATTGATTGTTTACTTTCTTAATGTAGCGTAAATTAGCAGCCCCCCCCCCCCCCCCCCCACCATAGGAATTTAGAAAGGTCAGATCCATCAGTTTGTGTTATTATAAGTCTGTCTGTATGTCTGTTTTTCTGTGTGTATTTTGTCTTATCTTCACCATATTTAGCAGCAGTGTACATGGTGTACTGTTGCATTTAATCTGAATATTTGTATACAAATAATTTGTAAATATCTATGTTTAATTACTGTGGCAAGGAGCCTCCAGGAATTACACTTACAGTTTGGTGTTGTGTCTGTCTTTTTGTTTGTTCTCTGTCTGTGTCCATGTATATCTTAACTCACTCTCTATTTATTTATCTATCTATCTACTTTTCTGTCTATCTATCTATGTGTCTACATGTCTGTCTATTTATCTAAATCTGAATCAGTGCACACATTACCTACCGACCCGCTCACACCTGTGCATCATTTATATATTAGTTTAACTTTCAACAATTATGAAAGTACTGTAAACATGATGACAAAATGCTTTCAAGGTATCTTAAAAGCAATTTCAATAACCTGGTGAATCAGGTATTGAAATAATGCAAACATAACAATGGTATATTACATTGATCCTTACACGATTGTTTCTAGGCAATACACTTGGGTATTGAAATTAACCTTAACTTTAGTTAATGCAAGTTTGTATGATTGTTTGGTTATGTTAATAGCCAAACTTGAATGTAGAATATGTGTCAGGAAAATACTCATGTAAAGGTCAAAAGGTCATCAATATTATATCACATGATCATATCACAACTTCAGCATAGTGAAATCAATCGCTAGGATGTGGCACTGAATACAAATTATAGCAGTAGGCACATACATGAATAGTCATCAACGCGGGCAGTTATTGAATATAAAAGGGTAGATTCACAATCCACAACGCCATCTAGTGACGCCAGTGTCTAGTTGATTTCACGTGATGCATCATGGGTAAAAAGTTGACAAAAATATGGAGGCGGTTTTAATTGAGAACCCACTTTTTTGCCACATTTATTATACAACAGCTTTTATAAAATATATTTCCTATCCAATCACTAGGGCTTTCAATATTCTTTCCGCCATTTCTCACAGACTCATTATCTTTTCCTCATTACACGCCTGTTCAATCAGCACTTGGTTGCCATGGTAACTGACTGTTATTGCCGATGCAAAGCCTTGTTTTGAAATATTGTCATTCACCCCAGAGATTTATGTACGTCCGTGAAGCCCAGCGTCTATTATGGAGCCTTTAGTAATGTAAGGGCTTCGATATTGAAGCAATATACACTAATTACCTATTGGATCTCATAAATTTTGTTTGAGAATTCACCGCCGCCGCCGGGCTTATCACATTATCTGTCAAGGAAGAAAAGAAAAGGGTTTTAAATCATTTTTATCTCCATTCAGTCAGGGAGGTACACAACAAAAATTCAAAAATGTAAAATGTGAATGTTGAAAAAAGTATGAATTGATACATGTGTGAGATCCCTTGTGGCTGTAATCCAGGGTTTGCTTAATTAAAGCCTATGGTGCAATCGGATCCATTTTTAAAAAAAAATTCACACATATTATATCAATAATATTTCATTAATGATTTTGGTTAAGAATGAATATTCACCTGTTGCTTATATTCAAACCTGTGCAATAAAGCTTATTACCTGCCACTCTTAGATGATTAAAAAGCTGTTTGGACCCCCTATTTCATTCATATTGTAACCATATCTAATATACACAATTTAATCATAGATTCATTAACATTGCATCTCTTTTATATTTTCTTTGGCAACAGTAGGCATTAACTCCCTCACTACCGACATGTTTCCAAATATTTATCATAACTTGCGACCTTTATTTCCCCCATGTACTTTTTTAAAACTTTTTGATAACTGCTTCATATACCTAGTTGATATCGATCCATGGTTTCAAATTTGACAATTATGATTTCCAAATTTAATTTAAAGAGAAATGCAAACTTTTCTTAAGTACTAATGAGAACAATGATGATGATGATACTGCTACTAATGCTGATTTCTTGGAAATTCCTGTTTGTGCAGCACCCTACATGGTAATATACCTTTGCACAAACGTGAAGTGGTTATATTGGGATGCAAACTGTTAAGACTCAATTTAGTTCATCAAATCAATCTAGAGTAAGTTGTTTTGGCAAACACCATAATTCTCATATTTATCTCAGCTGAAAATGATGAGTTAATATCGCGCTGGGAATTGATGAGAAATCCATTATTCACATCCAATATCATTCCGTTGTGCAAATATGCATCAAGAGACAGGCGCTGAAGCTGAAGGGGTATACTGTGTTCAGACTTGGGATGTAGCATACATTCTAAAATGAAGTGGGAGGAAACAAAACAAGCTAATACTGGCAAGTGAGAAAATGTGTTATTTTTTATTACTTCAAAAAGAAAACGGAGCATCATAAAGATTAATAAAAGGAATGTGTTGAACATGAACAGAAAGGAAAGAATTGGAAGATTTAATACTTATAACTTTTACAATTTGTTGATTCAGTTTTGACACAAATAATTAGTTTTTAAAAATCTTTCTATAATAAGATATTATTTCACATTAATCACATCAGTACTTTAACATCTAACCCTGAAATCCCTTTTTCTTATGTTCCTGAAAAAATCTGATCATTATGTGACTTCATAGCCCCATTTAAAAATAAGAAATAAAACTCAGTTTATTTTTTGAATTTTTGGTTTCAAGAGCAGTATTCAGTGTTCAGTTACATTAATTGAGAAAGGCTATATATTTCAGAGTTGTCATCGTTGATGTATTAATGCTATTAAAATCCACATCCAATAATATGATTTATTCCATCACAGATTGTGTTACTTTTAATAATTAACACAGGTTGTATCCATCTCAATGAATGCTTGTGAAAATTCCATTAGGAAATTAAGGTCTAGCAAAGCAACTACACCAGGCTCGATCACTCCTCACTTTCTCCTTATGATTCATAACCGAGCTAGTGTGCCTGTATGACGGCAGCACACATACACTCTCTCTCTCCTTTACTCAGTCAGGAAAGCCTTAGCAAGCATTGTACGCCATCCGCTGGCGTTAACTGTCCCCTTTGCATGCATGTTAGCTTTCTTGTTCTCTGGGTCTGCAGTATATAGCCCTGGCGTGGAGGTATTGTACGTCAACCCGCTGGTGATAACTACTGCTCTGCATGCATACTAGCTTACTGCTCTCTCTACCTCTCTCACTCTTTTGCTCTTTCTCTCCCTCTCTCTGTCTCTCTCCCTCTCACTCTCTGTCTCTCAGTCTCTCTGCCGTCATCACCTATAGGGAAGCCCTAGCCTCAATGCTCTGTCCGTTGTATGCCATCCACCCAGGGAAATCAACCCGCTGCTCCCTCTCTCACTCTCTCCCTCTCCATCTCTCCCTCTCCATCTCTCCCTCTCTCACTCTCCTTCGCAAATCCACAGCAGAACACATCCAGAGAGCCATAGCCTCTGTGCAACGAGCTCACTTGGAATCCTTTAACACAGAGGTTGAAAGCTAGTGAGGCAGCGTTGCAAGGAAAAGAGCTGTGATTTTATTTATTCCTGCATATTTTTTGTTTGCTTCATCTCCCCTTTCATAAGACTGGTTTAGGATCTCAGTTGAATAACAGTACACTGTACATGATGCACAGTGCCTGAGATCTGGTGTATGTCTCTACCTGTATGACCATCACAATAGATCGGTGATGCTGTATTAAAGTGATTGCTTAATTGAGGAGCTATACATTGTGGAATATACATCTCCAGCTCAAGACGGAATATCTCTTACCTGTTGTGTATTTGGATTTAACATCGATTATGAAGGTAAGGTATACGTAGTCATGTTTGTGTCTATATTCTCCACATTTCATTGACCTTTGCATTTTATATATATATATATATATGTATGTATATATATAGACTATGAATGCTATTTGTATAGCAAGCTGAATTAAATGGTGATTTACTTGTAAAACAAAAGAAAAACAGCAACAGCAAAGGAACTGCATTCTCCATAGGAAGACAGTCAATTGCAGCCATACTACTAATGTAAACCTTGTTTTGTCTTGATAGGTTCCCTCACATTAAGGGGAGAAAGGGTTGGAATATCTATATTTACAATCACAAAATGATCTTACCTTTTCAAGTATTATTTTGTTTATAGTATTGCAGTAAATGAACAGATAGCATCATCCTAAGCTGTTATGCCAAAAGTTCTTTTCACATTAAACGATAAAATGATATGCATCATAGTTTTAATTCTTGATAACCATGACGCTAATCATTATTTTGTTGCTATAGGCCTTCACGTTTGAGCAAAAGGCAAAGATATAGGTCATGAAGACAAAGCCTCAATTCACATGATGCTTAATTTTTTATTTCAGATAATGTAGCTATTGCTAAAAAAGAAAAACAAGAAGAAGTACAGGATGAGAGAGATAAAGATACATGTTGATACATTGTAGATAGGTAGAAAGGTAGAGAGAAAGAGAAAGAGAGAGGGAGAGAGAGATATAGGTGAATACCCAAGATGAAAGTAAGATAAATGCTATGAGATTTAACTGCACATGTATTTCCTAAAGGCTATGAATCTTTCTCTTATTCAAGTGGTGTTTTCCAAATCAACAACATTTCAGTAGCCTGCATTCAGACTTCAATAAACTTTTCTAAAGCAAAGTCCCACTCCAACAACCTTATTCCAACAGCGCTTTAACAAATGTAACCCTCAAATTCCTTTTATATTATTTCCTTAAAATAAAATAAAACTAAAAACCTGTGCTAATTAACAACTTATGGTTATTGGCCATGCCGAGGTGGAAATAAAACTTGAGTTGTCTTGAAGGAAGCTAAGTCCCCATGTCAGAAATAACTTGTCAATTTCGGGGACAGCCTGCCTTAGTCGATTTCAATTATGTATGGAATTCTTGCAATCCTTTTGAAGTGTGCATTTCAAGTGCGTATCACAGGAGCTCTCTATAGCCACTGTGCAACAAGTTTGCCTCATATCAACTCTACGTTTCTGAGATCACATTAAATCTCTGATCTGAAAAAGAATTGAACCTATTAGACATGTTCAGTTTACTTCATGCCATTTGAGTTTGCTATTTGTTGGTTTGTTCGTTTATTAGTAATTCTTTATTCATTTTGTTCAGTACATAAGCTTGCAATATCAACTCAGACTATATTAGTGACTTATTTTGACATTTTGCTTCAAAATCAAGCTATATACGAAAATATAATGTGTTGTATGTTGGAAACAGTGAATTAATATCTGCAGTTCAAAAGGAATTTCCACCGTAATTATATATGCCAAAAATGTGAGTGTCCATTTAATTTGGTAAACCCAATCGTATTGTATTGTTAATTATAGCTGTTTCAATCAAACAAAGGCTCTTTGATTATTGACGTGCTTCTGCACTTTTAAACCTTTATTATCATTGGTATGGCCCAGGTAGATACACATAGAACAGCATGGATGACTATGCTTCGGGTAGGTAGGATATAATAAGTAGATGATGAGGATCTGAAATATTAATTGAGTTGCTATTATGTGTTTTCTGTGTGAATGGGCGCCGGTGTAGTGTTAAATCCAACTCTAGCTTAATTGGATGTCGACCCGTTCAAGGCCAAATTGTGTTAGAATTAAAGCTATAAAGTTAGATGCAGATTCTTGTCAAGCTATTACATGGCAAAAGAAAATGTTTGGAGCAATTGGGAAAGGTTGATTGTGTAGTTCATAGGAATTGACGTATAAAGGTTTTGAAATCATCAAGATTATGAAAATCTGACCCATCATTGCTGAAATTCACATGTACTGCACACATAAATGGGTATATGGGACTACACACACAAATGTGGAATTAAAGTTTGGTCCAAACACTTCTGCCATTTCTTGTCATATTTCAAACATGAGAACATTTGAAGTTTGAAGAGGAATCCTTTTCAAAAGACATTTCTATGAGGATATTTCTATGAGGATATTTCTAAACTGACATCCAAAGAATGAGATAGCTCACAAAGTATTTTTCATCTCTGTCAGAACTCAACCTTCTCTTTAAATGACATTATGGTGGAACGAATGTGTTCAGTGATGGTGAAATTTATTGTGGATAGCATCATTAGCACTAGACATTACTGTCTGGAACCAGTTCAATGTTATATCCCCCCCCCCTTTTTTTGAATCCCAAAAGCGTAGAGGACTTAATTTAATTGATATTAAAAGTACATATATTGTTTGCTCAAATTTGTTTAAACTTTGTGATTCACTTGTCTTTTTAAAACACTTTACTGGTATAAATTATAACCTTTCAACGCTATGCAATTTCAGTATTCAAGAAAGTTAACATTTATATTTTTCCCCAATAAGGAAATGTAGACACCTAGCTTTATTGTGACACTTGATTTGATCAGACTGGTTAGGAATTGTTAAGGTTCATATCCTGTTTAGCTTGGAATTAACTCCTTCCCCCTCTTAACTTTTTGTTTGTAAATGAAAGAATGATTGATTTGCGTTTTTATTAGGTGTAAAATCATGTTAAAACATAGCCTATCCCACTGCATGCATGGTGTGTTCTGATTGAGACATTACTTTTTCCTAGAAAAAAGATTAGACTGTCTCGTACCTCTCTCTTCATGCACAAGTATAACTAACTGCCTCTCTCTCTCTCTCTCTCTGTGAGGGAATTGAATTAGTTTGAGCTGGGTGATTGAGATACGTGAATCCCATACCTGATTCCAATACCTGATTGATACATCTTGATTGGTAGTATAGGAGGCTCCTTTTGTTTTATGATGTCGAGTTCAGGTCATCTTTCAGCTGGGGGGCAATGTGTTGAGGAGGAATCGGGATGAGGAAAATGATATATTTATCAGGAGGAGATGAAAAGGAAGGAATCTTAATTTGAATAAAGATATGGGGGGGGGGGGGAGAATGATATACATAGGAAGAGACACACAGTGATAATTGTTACTTGTACAATTAGAGCCCCTTGTTCTTTTCTTTTCTTTTTGTTTGTCAAAGAAAAGGCCATAATATGATTCCTTCAAATGGGTCAGCAAAAAGGTAAACATAAGTTTTTTTTAAAGATTACTGAGAAATATGATGCATAATAAAACATCATGCATTATGAAAATTCAAGAATTGTGAACATGCTGGTCTAATAAGAGAGAGAGAGAGAGAAGAAGAAGAGGGGAGATAACACAAACTAGATTGAATGAGAGGACAGTGGAAGAGAAGGAGAAAGAGGATATAGATAGAGAAAAGAAGAAGAGAGAGGAAGGCAAGACAATAAAAGAGCAGAAAGGAGAGATCACTTTGAGCTGTTGGTGCAGGATTGTGTCTCAATAAACCTTCCAGCAACACTTGATGTGATTAACGTTATTTGCCATCCACTTACGTATATGAAACCGCTAATACCGGTGGCCTATGGAAAGACAGTCGTATGTAGAGGCGCTTAGTATGATTATGTATGCTCGCCAAGATACATGTAGTATACCTTTTCTGCATGTTATATAATTATGTATTTTAATATGAGCTTATGCAAGAAAGAATAAACACATTATGAAAATGGTCATAATGACCTGAAATAAATCAAGCTAATTGGTTTCAATAGCATTATCTATCTTTACCTATTAAAATGAATAATTCTAATTCATTAATATTAAAATGATATATTATTATAATGATCTGATCATGAATACTAAATGTTATACAAAATATATTGAAATTGATGCCAGGTATATTTTTGATACTTTTGTCATCTTTTTCGTGTATTTTAATGTCAAATGTCTGTTTGAATGTGCCATTTTAGATGGCATGTTATGATAAATTTCTTGTTTAAACCAATGACATTTGTAAAATGAAAGAATGTACTCTCTTAAAAGCTAAGAAATCATGAACATAGATATTAGTTTATCTATTTCCTTACAAATTGGAACATAGTTTTTCTATACTAACAAAAAAAAAAAAAAAAAAAAAACGATGACTAACAAAATATCATTTAAGAAAAAAAAGGTGTCATAACCATTACAGTTGTAGGGCTGTTCCATTGATCTCACATTTTTTTTTTCTTGCTTCTCTATCTTTTGTAGGAGAATATCTATTTCCTTACAAATTGGAACATAGTTTTTCTATACTAACAAAAAAAAAAAAAAAAAAAAAACGATGACTAACAAAATATCATTTAAGAAAAAAAAGGTGTCATAACCATTACAGTTGTAGGGCTGTTCCATTGATCTCACATTTTTTTTTTTTCTTGCTTCTCTATCTTTTGTAGGAGAATATGGTTTTAACAACAAAATAGGTCAACATCTACCATAGATGACTATGGTGGTAATATTGGATTGGTCCTGATTCGTCATGTATGTTGAACGGTAGACCTTTGTATCCTGGATTAAGATAGTAGTATACAAATACACATTGATTGGTGTAACATCCTTTGCTTCTCTGTTGTTATTCCACTGTAGATCTTTTCTGTTCAAGGTCTATACATGTCTATCACACTCTCAAACCTGACTGCACGCATCTCTGTCTGACTGACATGTGCTTGTATATGCCTCAAGATATTAAGAGAATTAGGTCAATTTTTGCC
Source organism: Strongylocentrotus droebachiensis (assembly GCA_035222895.1). Lineage (NCBI taxonomy): Eukaryota > Metazoa > Echinodermata > Echinoidea > Camarodonta > Strongylocentrotidae > Strongylocentrotus > Strongylocentrotus droebachiensis. The sequence continues at coordinate 45,573 of JAVYIG010009882.1, forward strand.
TGTTCGATCTCTGTTGACTGTACAGATAAAGGGGCTGAAACAAGGCCAGGGAGAGGGGGGGGGGGGGGGGGGGGTAGTGGCTGTGACTCAGAAATTATGTGACCGTTGATTTTTCTTTGTCCCTATATATATGTTTGTCTCTTTTCCGAGATATGTTGTCAAGTACATGTAATTTATTCATGATTCTTGAATACAGGACATAGAATTAACATTGAATGTGAATAGCTTGGCTGCTTAATTACAATTGCTTTGAGGGGTAGACCAATAATTGATTATCTATTGGATTTGGATGTGTATGTCTGCAAGCTATTTTGAATGTGTTTTTGATGACAGTATTTCAGGTGTAGTCTACATACATATACATGCTTATACTTCAAGCATAACATAATTAGTTTTTTAAATGCAGTTCAATACTTAAAAGGGTGTGCCTCTCTCCCTCTCTCTCTCTCTCTCTCTCTCCCCTCTCTCTCCTCTCTCTCTCTCTCTCTCTCTTGTTGTGGTTTAAGCATCGTTTTTTCCCCTTCTTCCTAGTAGCCTTTTGGAAACCCATTTTATTTACAAGTAATGGTGTTTGTGCCATGTGCATGATTATATTATTCAGATTCCTGTTTTTTTATCTGACTAGCCAGTCTCTGATAATTAATATTCAAATATGTCATTATTCCATCATATTATCAACTTTATGACAGCTGTCATACATCCTACCCTAGAGATCCCTTGTTATGATAATATTAAAAAATTAGCAGTATTGTGCTGTATTATTATTATCGTTTAGTGTATGCTGGGCATTCTATGTTTGTGTACTTCCCCGGATGCAAGTAATATTCTGGCAATCAGCCACATGATGTTTGTCAAGGATAATATTTTATTATTTTACCAAATTTATGAAAGATGTATGTGTATAGATGCGCCTATGTCATTTCCCGATATGGACATTATTAAGACATAACAACAATGGAAAGCTAATGCTAGACATAGTACTACACAGACGCCAGTCATTCTTTGGGCAGCAGCATCTAACCACTCTCTGATATTAGCCAAAGATAACAATATTTCACATACAATGACTCATCATAGATCAATATTCCAACGCTTCTCTCTCACCGGTCCGGTCGCTCGGTCGCTAGAGACCAACAAAGCCAAGGATAATATATGCGCCTATTGTCTGCTAGGCGAAGACTTTAACCCTTGCAACACCAAGGAGTAGTAGTGCAGGGTGTGTTGGTAGAGTGTAGGTCTTTGTTTATGAATGAGATGAATGAAAAATGTAGAGAGGGAGAGAGAGAGAGAGAGATAGGGAGAGAGAGAGAAGCAAGTGGTGGTGGAGGGAGGGAGAGAGAAGAGGGAAGGGGAGGGGAGGGGAAGGGGTAGATTTAGACATGGAGCATGTGCAGTTATTAGAGAATAGACTAGAAAGGGACATACCTGTTTAAATACAAAAATGAGAGAAAGAGATAAGTATATAGAGGATAAGAGGAAGAAAGAAAACAGGATATGTAAATAAAATTAGAAAAAAGCAAGACCAGTAAACAGACGTGATATAGATGGGAACAGACAAAGAGAGTACCAGTCAAGGAACAAAGACGAGACAACAAACTGACAAAAATGTAGGAAAAAGGAGATTGGGATGGGGGCGGTGGATTTGTAAGGGAGAGAGAGAGAGAGAGAGAGAGAGTGTGTTAAAGGGAAGTGTAAGAAGAGGATTGAGACAGGCAGATATACTGAGGGAGGAGCGAGAGTAACCATGTGGAAGAAGTCTGGCAATATATTTGATTAGTAGGACAAGCTTGTATCACATTTAATGAAGGTTAAAGATATGTCATTGAATTACACACATGAGTTTCTCCCATTAGTCATCCTATTATATGTGTATGTTCTTTGTCAAAATGTAATTTAGACATTAAATTAAGAAACCACTGGCACCAGAAGATCCCTGCTTGAAGACAGATACACACATTTTTTAATAAAAGATGTAAATAAATGTAAGTTATTAAATTTAGTTATTAACTTAGACAATGAACAGACTGAAACAATAATAGATGCAGTAAAGAAGGGGTTCATTAATTGAAATGTTTAATAATTATTTTAAAGAAATTGATACCCTCTCATTGTGTGTTCATTCATGCCCCCTTTTGGCTTAATTTCTTTTACTCTAATATGTATAATCTTCCCTATATTTTAATTTGCACCTTTTGCATACTATTAAGTAATCAAGAACAATGTGAACATCTTCAAGCAAATGTCATTTCCATCATGTGTTATACTACATTATAATTTACACTCTCTAAACAAAAGAAACCTCAAGTCCAACATCTTGGTGATTTCCTTTAGCCTCAGATTTCGTTTGAAACCCCGCTGTTTTTCTACCTATCTAGCAGCTGCCATATTATTCGCACATGATAAAACTAATAAGATTTATACTCTAATGCGAGTGCCCAGGCGTCAAATTCTCAGATTGATTGTGAGAACAAAGGCAAGTTGGTGTATTAGATGCAAAGTGTAGCTCTGTTACTGCGATATGCCTGTCTTTAGCATTCCTACTTATCATAAGTCTACTACAATTGTACATGGTTAAAGTATGAATTGTCGTCTTGATATACAGGTACATGCAATATGGGCAAGATACATACATCTCCATTTCTGGAAATTAAACATCATTATTAGGATATACTTCTCAGCTGAAAGTATATCAAAGTATATGCATTCAGTTGTTTCTTTTATTTCATCCCTTGACCTTACCTTTCACCTATTTCTCTATCCTTTCATCTTTCTATCCTTGTATCTTTCCATTTCCAGTTCTTTCATCCTCAATTATGCATGAACACTAAAGGATATACCCTTTGACAGCATCTGGAATTGATTTAGTCTTTCTTATATCATTCTTCCATCTTTCCATCTTCCATCTTTCTATTATTGGATCACCATTTCCTCCTGTACTATCTCTTTCTCGCTACTCCCCTTCATAATGTTTCTTCTTCCAAGTTCTGGCATCCCTTCATTCTTCTTTGACTCCTTATTTCTTCCTTCTTTCATCTCTCATCTATCTATCCTTCATTCCTTCAATCATTATAACTGTCATTCTCCCCTGATGCTAAAGATAGATGCATGGATAGATGGATAGATCGGTCACTGAACTGCCATCGTATTGTTTCCTTTGAGGAAGAAACTCATTCCACAGGCTGCGGGGTGAAAAGAAATCCCCCATTTGCCCTATATCCATCGTATTGCTTACACACAGGTCAAGGAATATTTAACAGAATTTCTTTTTCAGTGTATGTTCGGTGGAGTTCAGGATTGAGTGGATCTAAAAACAAAGTTGAGATGCAGGGCACCATAAATTAATTCACAAGAGGTCTTCCTCTTGACATAATATATCTACTATTCCAAAGATTTGTCTTTCTCTTTCTCCCTCTGTCTCTTTCTTTCTCTCTTTCTTTTTTCTTTCTCTTGACCTCTCTCTGTGTATCTCTCTCTATATCTCTTTTTCCCTCTGTCTCTTTCTTTCTCTCTTCCCTTTTTTCTTTCTGTTGACCTCTCTCTCCAATCTTGAGGTGGGTAGAGAGAGAAAGAGTAGATGAAGAGCTAATCATTGGTATGCAAGATTGATCTTCATTACACAGACTCACCTGAGCCCATCACTGCACACCTTTTCATTTTGTAATTTAATATTGAAAGATACCATAGTATAGAATCCAATCTCATTGGTTAAAGGTGCACACAAACATTCTGGGGCAGGTCCAAGCTATTTGGATTGTGACGTACGGGACATTCAGAGACTTTAAACAAGAAATAACAACAGATGACATTATTTATATGGCTATCTTTTGGTATGAGTCTGTGGCTATTATGGGTTAGTTCATTTGTGGAAAGTTTTAGTTCTGACTAATTTTTTAATTAATTGTTAATGTAATTAATGTGCAACGTGACGTACGGTTCACAGCGTTACATGCAATATCCATCTACATTTTTCTTAAACTGGTGCATATGTTGTTTTTTGTAATCTATATTATGATTTCCATTGGTCCATTTGAAAAATATGTGCAAGAATTAATGCTTGGTTGGAAGTTTTAACAAAATTCTATTTTTCTTTTCTTGTTTGTAAAAAAACACATTTAGTATAGACCTCAGCCTGAGTTACCCCAACATTTGTGTTCAACAAATGATTAAGCTTTGGGAGGGGGAGGGGAGGCGAGGGGAGGGAAAACGGAACAATCATTGTTGTATACTGTGTGTTTACTGCAAGGAGGGCATCAACTCATTCAACAATGGCTTAGAACCCTTATGGCTCTCAACACGATTTATCTTCATTAGATATGAGCTTACTATTATGAGGATTTCAGAATTATATTTTTATGATTTCTCAAATTAGTAATTCAGTTTTGTCTCACTATTCAGTGGATTTTGAAGAACTATACATTCATGTAAAAGGCAAAAATATGAATAAAACAAAACATAATGACAAACAAAACATTTAACAACATATGTTTAATGGAATATATAATTTCACCGTAATAACAGTCTACAAAGAAATGAAACCTTTAACTGTACATCAAATGTGTGTATGCATTTACATCAAACTATTTTAAAATCTAGAGTTAACTAGGTGCGTTGAAGACTAGAGAGCCATACCCCCATACCTGTGATGTACATTTGAGATGGTATTATCACTCCTAGCTCAGCTAGTGCTGGTATGTAGCTGGAGGTGTGAATATCATCCATCATCGCCATTCTAAGCATACTCTAGATACTTCCTAATGAATGGTACAAATGCTTATGGGGCATTTTGTGTTACCCATCCTGTCTTCCTGCTTGCACTCTTCTCTCTCTCCCTCGCTATTCCTCCCCCTCCCTCTCCCTTCCTCTCTCCCCCTCTTTTAATGTGCATTTGTCTTTTTGCGCTATTGAATACCCGTTTACGGATTTTTGTATTTTATTTCTACTTTGAATCCTCTGTTTATTGGTTAATCTCTCTCCCTTCTCTCCATCTTTCTCTATCTCTCTACTTTTCTTCCTCCCTCTCTCTCCCTCTCTTTCTCTCTCTCTCTCTCTCTCTCTCCCCCTCTCTCTTCTTACCTGCTGTATGTTATCTGTCTATTTCATTTGTCAGACCTTCCAACGTTTGCTGTCACTTTGGAGCCCTGAATATTTCATTATATATTTGCTTTCATTGATTGATTGATTGATTGAATAATTAATTTCCAATGTTTATGTTATTGTATATCCCGACTTCCTCCTATTCATTAAAAAAGAGTAATTTGATTCAAGAATACTTGACATAGCGGTTTAATGTACCTCAGGTACTATTCTCTTTCTTTGGACTTTGATTTTGTAAAAAGTACATGTAGTCACTCCTATACGCAATGTCAAACGTAATTTACAAGCTATCAAAATTTTGGAAGCATTGCGTGAAGCATCACACAGATAATACATGTCAGCGAGTACTCTTATAATCTGATTCCAATTGATGTGATTAAATTAAACAAGCAAATGAACTACTGACGGACATAATCTGCGATGTCCATTCCAGATGCATCCGTCGTTCATTTGAGATTATAGTAAGAGGTGTCAAACGTTTTCATGATTTGTAATTGGAACGCCCCAGCCCTGCATTCTACAGTCTACGGGGGATTTATTGAATAGATTCTATATGTCATGGGCATCTGTGTAATAGTTCTAGCCATAGTTAAATGACATGTGTTACTGCTATTATGTAGTCTGTTTGATTTTGAATTAGTTGATATCTCTTTGGGATATATTCGTTACCGTATATAATTCCTCATTAAGCATTATTAAAGAACACACACAAAATAACAACAATTACTCTTATTTTGAATAGTCAGAGACTAAAAAACTTTGTATAGATAGATTAATTTTTGTTGGGCACTACATTATCCCCTGTAAACTGTAACAAAATGTGCAGTTTGATATTTTTGTTTTCTATAGTCTGAAAGCTTACAGTAACAACATCAACAACAAAGTAATCAAAAAAGTGTTTTGGATGGGGTTCAACCTTTAGCTCATAACAGCAGGGCATAATATCACAGTACTTATAACACCATAGGACTGCAATGCATAGAATGCCCAAACTTCATCTTTGTAGCTTATGCATTACACATTTATTGTATGACTTGTCAACTTGATTAAACCTCTTGTTTCTAACTCATATTATACATCCTATTCCATGTACCGGTAGTCATTCACACCTATGTTATGACGTCATTCATCATCTTTTCTCTCACCTTTTTAATGTGTTGGAGAAAACATTCCAGACTTGAGTTTCTGCTCTCTCATAATGCTGTGTTTGGTGAAACATTCCCAGACAATTTAATTTTCAACATGATAGAGAGTGAGAAGGCGTTAACGTAATTCTATTAAATGGATGTGAAGCTGGATATAAGATAGAAACAAAGGGTTGTGCTAGTAGGCGGTAACATTAAATGAAGAGAAAAGAAGGAGCTGGAGAGAGAGAAGAGGGAAGGAGGGTGAGGGAAATTGAGAGGGGAGGGGGAAAGGGAGGGAGGGAGGGAGGGAGGGAGGGAGGGAGGGAGGGAGGGAGGGAGGGAGGGAGGGAGGGAGGGAGGGAGGGAGGGAGGGAGGGAGGGAGGGAGGGAGGGAGGGAGGGAGGGGGGAGGGAGGGAGGGAGGGGGGAGGGAGGGAGGGAGGGAGGGAGAAAGAGAGAGAGAGAGAGAGAGAGAGAGAGAGAGAGAGAGAAGGGGGTTAGGGGGAGTGTAAGAGTAAGAGGGCAATAATGAGTGGAAGAAAGAGATAAAGAAAAGAATAGCAAAAGCTATGAATAGAGAGGAAAGAGACTGAGGAGAAAGAATAGAGATACAGGAAGTTCCTTTAAATGTTATAATATGTTCATCCTGGAAATCTGATTAATAGAGATATATTGGATTGCAGATTGAAAGTGATATGTTATTCTGTTCAGTGTGTGTATAGGCTTACAAAGGGAAGTATGCTGGTAAGCCTTGTACACGATAACAGAGTTTTCCTAAAGTTAAAAAAGAAATGTATATATTTGTTCATGTATTTGTTTACCTTTTCCGCATATTTTGTGTTCAGAGCTTCTTCTGTTTGTAATGTCTTTGTTTCTTAGGTTTCATATCTTTTAATTCATACATCTTCTCTTTTTCCTGAAGTTTGTCACATTTCTGTTTGAAATAAGAAAACATATCAGTACTGCATTTCATCTCCTGGGAGGCGTAATTAAGGACATCGAGTCAAATGGAGTCAATGACTTTCTGGTTTTCAGTAGCTGAAGTGGAATCACATTTTAGCAAATTGAAGCAAAGAAATTACATACCTGCTACAGTGATGTTGCTAGTACTTGTGATATGTTTCTCTATGTCCTTATTCTGGTGAAACATAGCTCTTGGTTATTACTTTTTATATGTCAAACGAGGCCAAAGCCTTCTGTATTGATTGAGTTTCTTCAACAAGAATATGAACAATATGTATTTGCTCATGTACAAGAGAAGCCCAGCGATGACGCAAATTGAGAAAATGTTCCATGAAGATGGCATGAAGATGGCATGTAATGTGCTTGATGGGTTGTTCAAATACGCTTTATATTTGCTCATGCACTATCTGCTGCAATCACAATTGATATCTGTCTTTATCTCTTTTCCTTTTATGTCTGGCTATTGCTTATGTCTCGCTTTCTCTTCCGTATGGTTTGTCTCTCCATCTGTTTGTCTCTTCATCTGTTTGTTTGTCTGTCTGTCTGTGTGTGTGTGTGTGTGTGTGCATGTCTCTCTCTCTCTTTATTTCATATATCTCGCTTCTGTCCTCCATTTCTTCATATCTTCCCTTTTAAAGTATTGCAATTTATTTGCCTTTACAATTTAAAAGAACTTGCTCTCAGCGGACTGAGTCTTAGAAAGTGAAGGAACCAGTGCACCTGTTAAACCCTTTTCATTGAAGTAGGCAGTTTAACCACGTATTTTTAAGTTATATAATACTTAAACTTCCTAAATTTAAAAGTGATACCTTTTTGGATTCATACAAAATTGTATATGTGCATTGATATTTAAACAGGCTGAATCACAAAGTTTGATATCAGGCAAATGTTTTTTATTAAAAAACGCAAAAGCTTAACAGATTTCATTTAGTATAATGAAATCTTAGTCTTAAAATATGTGTCTGAAGATTGGTAGCTTGATTGCAGGGGTTAAATAATGAAGCAGAAGTATCATAGCAATACAATATCCTCCTTCTCCGTCACCCTGACACTCATCAACATCAAGAAGTCAATTCTGACGATTGAAACAACATACCCCGTACTCATTCTCCGAGACTCATTCTCGTTGTACTTTTGCACAGCTCCCAAGGTCTGTTACATGTATTTGAGACTTTCTAATCAAGCCTCCTATATTACATTACGTTTCCTAGAGTATATGTTTCTAGAGGTACAGCTACGTTCCACTATAACAGGCACGGGAAACTTAATAACGTCTGGCCCGACGACATCACAGCGTGATCGTGTCTCGTATGGTGTAAATGTGACAAAGTTGCACAGTGGGAGCGACGGGCAAAACATGCCTACCCCTTACAACGGACCTATGAGATTATGCATAACGCTGAAATTGATAGTGAGGGGTCGGTAATGTAAGGAAACATGTTTAGTTTAGATCTCTCAACTTGATATTCATAACTGAAAGTTATTCTGACAAGTTTCTATTATGAAGATTTTGAAATGGGGGAATTTTTAGAAATAATGGTATGGAAGTGATATTCTTCCAAAATCAGATGTTCTTCTCACTAAAATGCTGTCATTGAAATATATGAAAATTGTATTAGTTGCTCCTGACAGTTGTAGAATTATATGCCTGGTTTGATCCAGGAGACAACTATTCTATTTGATGGCTCGCCCAATGTCTTTCATCATTCAGAATGCACCTGTACTTATTGCAATATGTACTCACAATTGAAATATCAAATGTGTGGATCATTCCACTTCTATATACATTTAGATCAAACTTAATACATTTTGATTTTGGTCCTCCAGTTTCAATTTGCGTAAAAATATGATAACATGTTTCCCATGTTCTGCATATTTTCTTTCTTTCTTTCTCTGTATGTCGGCACAAGAAGGGCATTAAGTCTGTGTTAATGTTTATGAGTTAACACTCTTCTGCCTCCAAACAGACATCTAGTTTTACACATTGAGCTGCAAGTGAGATGATAAACACTGTTATTCTATCAGATATAGGTTACATTTGCATGTTTACAAAAAGTAACTTACAACTAGCCTGAGAGAAAATGTTCTCTCAATCCATTACTCTTGTTCTCTCTTCCCCCGTCCTCATTAAAGTCCCCTTTGACTCAATCATACTCAAGAATATAATCTGGGACGTTTGGCACTTTTGAAATATTGCAAGGTGTATTTTTGTGGAGATTACAAGGATACTAGAAACTTTCTCATGCATGGAATGTTTGTGAATTTTTGCGAATTGTTCATATTTGTGACAGTTTAATGCTTTGAAATGATTGAATCCCGATTGACACAACACCAAACTTTTGCAATTCCTTAGTAGATTATTGCTGTGCCGGCCAACTCTTACAGTTTGTGAAAGTTTCATGTCTCAGAATTTCTGGATCTACAGATTATGCAACCAGTAATATGACAATTAAGGAAACCACTAATTCACGCGTTTGAGTACAAATATTATATGGGTAGACGGAAGATACCAATGTGTTTTCCATAATGAATGGCTTCTATACTGTGAGTCAACGAGAGGTTTCCTATTTTACTATAACACAAACATAACACCAACATAACACCAACATAACACCAAGTAATTTTTTGGCCTGGGTATATAATTATAAAGTGCCTTCCCTCATTATATGAACACATAATTTATTTTATTTTGCTCTATACCATTGCAAGTCCTGTCCATGCACAAACGTTCATCATCTGTTACATCAGCACCAAGCTAGCTGACCTAAACCATCCCATCGCATCATAGCCTGAAGCTCTACATTGATTTGGGTTCTGCTTTCACCGCCCTAACACCTGTATGTGTCCGCTAAACCAACACAGCCTACCGGTATCAGCTAGGAGCCGTACTCCTTGGTTAAAGCAATTCATTCCTAAAGATACACAAGGAGCACTTTAAACCTAAAGGAGCTTTAAACAAAATATTTGTCATTGATGATTATTTCTTTGAGTTTCTTCTCTCTCTTTCTCTCTCTATTTCTCTTTTTGTCCTTCTATGTATATGTTTTCTTTCCCTCCCTCCCTCCACCCTCAATCGTTCTCTTGTCTACTCCATTTTATTCATAAGCATAAGCAACACCAGCAAATGAAAAGATACTGTTACATTCAATATGTACGCTGATTCACGTTGTAGACACTGCATATTTTCATATTCATATATACAGTGTGTCTCTAAAAAAAGTAAACCCAACTTCAACGGCAAATTTTCAGAAAACTATAAAATATTTACACATTATTTTTTCATGGTTAGATAGTCCAATAAGTCCTCTGTCCAATTATATCACTTAGGTTATCTGACGCTCATGCATGACTGAGCATGATTCAACTTAGTGAACTGGTGTCAAATCATCACTGTGGCAAGTTATTTCTTGCTATTGTCATGCATTCAGGGCCTATTTGAAGTTAAATTTTTGTCACATGTTAGGCCTATGATTACATAACAACTTCAGCAAAAGTTGTTCCTAACACAGGCACACTTCACATGCTTTCCAAACATGGTACAGTTGACAATTGAGCAGAGAGTATTCCTGGTAACTCGATACCAGGAAACAAGAAGTTTTGTGGAAGTTCAAGATGCTTTTCGGGTGCAGTTCCCCGAGAGGCAGCCTCCAACAAAAAGAGCCATCTGGTACAATGTGAGAAAGTATGCTGATCACGGAACCAGTTTGAACAGGAATAAAGGACACTCTGGCCACAGACGAACTGGGAGGTCTGCTGAAAACATCCAAGTGGTAAGAGAGGCCATCCAAGCCAACCCACGCATAAGCACCAGGAGAAATGATACTGGAATACCACGCGCAACTTTTAACAGAATAGCAAGACTGGATTTGCATCTCCATCCATATCATGTTCATGTTCAGCACCAACTTCTACCAGCTGATTTTCCCAGACGACTTCAATTTTCACAATGGTTTGTGAACCGGTGCAACCGAGATCGACAGTTCCTCCAGTTTTTTACCATCGGGGATGAAGCAACGTTTTCCATGGATGGAATGGTAAACACCCACAATGAGCACGAGTATGCTGAACTCCATCATCCACCGGGATATGCTTTTAATAAGAACATGAGCAGGGAGAAAGTGAGTGTCTGGATTGGTCTTTGTGGCAATGGTTCATTGGTGGGACCTTACTTTTTTGAAGGCAACATCAATGGCAGGGCGTACCTTGACATGCTGAACAATTTTATTGTGCCTGAGATGGAACAGATCTTCCCCCGACAACGACGTGGAGCATTCCGCAGGGCCTGGTGGGCTCAGGATGGGGCCCCAGCCCACAGACTTATTGCTGTGAGGAATCGTTTGACTGAACTCTTTGGCAATCGCATCATTGCTCTTCATTTCCCAGTTGAGTGGCCTGCACGTTCACCAGATCTGACACCATGTGATTTCTTTCTTTGGGGGTATCTTAAAGGAAAAGTGTTCCAAACCCCACCGGCCACAATTCAGGAGCTGAGGCAACAGATAACAGGTGAAGTGAACCGATTACGACAAGATCAGGGAATGATCAGGCGTGCTGTCAGGGACATGAGGAGGCGTTGCGAGCTTTGCATGGAAAGGAATGGCGGTCATGTCGAGGGTACACATCCCTAAGCTATGCTTGTAAGAAATCAGACATTTCCTATGTCATTTGATTGATGAACTTCCAGTGCAATTCTAACTTGCCACAGTGATGATTTCACACCCATTCACTAAGTTGAATCATGCTCAGTCATGCATGAGAGTTACATAACCTACGTGGTATCATTGGACAGAGGACTTATTGGACTATCTAACCATAAAAAATAATGTGTAAATATTTTATAGTTTTCTGAAAATTTGCCGTTGAAGTTGGGTTTACTTTTTTTAGAGACACACTGTAGAGTGAAAATACATGAAATGTGCAAGTCAGAGGTAAACCCCCTCATACACTAACACATGCCAAACATAACTAATCACATTCCAATCAATACTGAATTCACATCCTCTGTGGAAATTGTATTTTTCCAGCATTCATTATATATCTCGCTAAACCAAATCTTACCAGAGCGTAATCAATTTTTCCTTTCAGCCAAATTCAATAAGACTGTATTTCTGTCAAATGTCGTCTCGTAATCAAGAACCATGTATGCTGCAGTATTCTGATATTGTATGTGAAAAGCGCAATATATGAAATGTCAAACAGGGAGATAGATTAACATGACAAGTTGTGTATTACCCATGTATTGGAGTATAGCCAAATTCAAACCTTTTGCTATCACTGCATCAGAAGAAGTGGGTTATTATGAAATAGAGTAACGTTGTAGTGTTAGTTTTAGAGTGTTATCTAAAATGTTGTTAAAAGAATATCTTTAGTATTCTTTAGCATGATGGAGATATAGATAAATGTACATTTCAGCTCAAGATCGGTATTGTCCTGCCTCAATGTGATTTATATACATGCTGGGCCTCTCTTTACAGGACACTAAATTCCACTTTACTACACCTGTAGTACATCTACAACTGTAGATTAAAATAAAAATGATCAGCGAAAAAAAAATTTAAAAAATATCGTTACATTTGATGATCCTAAATGCTTTTTATTATTTAAGATGTACATTCATGCATTTTTTTTTATAAATATAAGTTTTGGTTTGTTTTGGTATTTTCTTTGTTTAATTACATCTTGTAAAAAACACACAAACACCTAGCTATTTGTACTTCACATAAGTACATGTACTTGCTCATTAGCCTGTGTATGACATCCCTGTAATCTCTAACACATGCACATTTACTATCTATGGCAGTATGGTAGCATTTGAAAAACAGCTCAAACTAAAGGCCTTCATCACACTCGTACTTCATCTATCATTTGACAATCGTTAAAATGACTTGACATTCAGAGAATAAATAGCTTCCCCCTAGCCCGCCAGCGCAGGCTATATATCATCATAACGTGAATTGGTTGCGTCTGGGTATCACATTAGACAGATTGCAATCAATACGTGTTTGTATAGACCAGGGAAGGGACATGCTGTATCAATCTATACTCAATCATTTCAAGTAGTCTGAGTGAGTATGCTGCCCTCTACTGGTAATAACAGTACAATCTGTCCATGTTGGTTTGTGTGCTGTCTGGGATTAATGGAGGCCCGTAGCCTGTATTAATGACATAATTAAAGGCATCGTTTAACAATGTTAAATCTGAGATGCACGGCCCTACGTTTTATCAGTGTCTGTGATATGGTGTAATATTGAAGCCCTAAAAAAATTGTGCTTCAAAATGATCAAGAAGTGCCTCAAAAAAGTAAAAATCTTTGAGTGACCTGTTTTACCATACTCTATAGACTGAAGAAAGGTACATGCTTTCCAATCTATACTCAATCATTCCAAATGGTCTGTGAGAGTATACTGCCCTCTGGTAGTGAGCAGAGTTAAGTTAAACTCATGCACAATTTTTTCTTCATAACACTCACACTTGCTTTAGCGGCAACTTGCATAGAAAGGCCACCTGTATAATCAAGACCAGAGTTTGACCCTTGACCAGTGTTACTCATTGAAACATGTAGTAAATAAACTTGTTCGTTAATACCATAAGAGTAAAAGACCAGAGTTTCTTGTCACCCTTGAAAGGTCTTTATATATGTGGTTTCACTGTTATGTTTTCCTGTGTTGTGTACTGCATATTACATTCTATAATGTCCTTATGAGTCTGTACTTTCAAGGAACCTTTGAACATTAATGGAACTCCCTTATTAGCCTGCTCTACATGTGATGAATTGCCACAGCTGATATGTGTTTGCCCAGGGAGGCAACATGCTTCCCAATCAACACTCAATCATTCCAGACACTTTAATAGTGTATACTGCCCTCTAGTGTTGAGGATAGATCAAGTTCTGTACTGGTTTGTATTAAAACAAAACTGCAGTTCTGTTACTTTTTGTCAATATCATTTAATATCCAAGTTATTTTTTGCAGAAAGGAAGGATTGTGTTTTATTATGGGACAAGATGACACAGTAAAATAGGAGGGAATGAAAGGAAAAAAGAATTAGTAGTTTGAAGATCTTTTTCAATATCATAGTGACAGCTACTGTCATTCATATCTTAGAATTGAATTCATGTAATCTCAATACTTTGTAAATGTTTTAATAATTTGAAAGTGGATGTATTACTAGGCTCCATCTTTAGTGATTAAACAAGAATTTCATGCCAGGTTAATGCTTCAGCCTCCAAGGATATGATTTTTTTTTTAAATCTCAAAATATTTGGATTTAATCTCTGGCAACCATTCCAGTGGGTGATTCATTGTATGCAGACCTTACTATGCTTCACCGTGAAGGCCAACATTTAACATAATTCATGTTAATTCAAGTGAAGCTAATATTGTATGCATACATTTATTAACATACCAACAGTCATACCTTGAGATCCATTGGAACTCTGTATATAATGTTTGATCAATTAATGCCCTTTTGACTATCAGCATATCTTAGGCAGTATATTCCAGAAGGTTGTAAGAGCGAAGTATTGTCAACAGCATTTAAAGCCTTCTTGGGGGTAGCCCACAATATGCAATGTCCTTCTCTTTCTCTACATTTCTTTCATTATTTTTTTTTTCTTCTTGTTGAATATACCCTCACCATAGAAACCAATGCAGGTATTTATTGAACCAGGTATCAACTTCTTTTGTGAAGTTAGTTTGTCTGGTCTTAATTGTATCTGTGTGCAATACTTACTTTTTAGATTTGTTATGAACCCCTTTGTCTCTTGACCTCCCTTTTCCCCACTCATGCTTGTATTAATCCAATATTTGATCAGACTTAACATATTTTTCAAGTTCACTCGAGTGCAATGAAGCAGTTCTAGCGTGTATTAAGTTTGTAAACATGCCCCATGAAGGCTAATTACTATAATGTAACAAGCAATTTTCTCTATGTGGGGGGTTTTAATTGCATGAAATATTTCAGTTAGGTTCTGAGTCATTGTGTAAGAGAATGCCCTTGATTCTCCAGTGGATGGCTGGGATCTATGTGTTGAGGCTGGTATCGTATATGGACTTTTTACTATATGTATTTCAAGATGGCTGATATGTAAGTAAAATGCTGAAATCATGACTAGGTTAGATGCATTATTGAAATATGTAATGCAAGGTTAGAGTTTGTTTGTAGAAAGCTTTTATGATTCCAAGCGAATGGTAATAAGCAAGCTAGCTTTGACAGAGATTAACCATCTGGGGGGTGTTTCACAAAACTTGTCATCAGTGACAAATTACAGTTTCTGTTATAACCTACTGAAATCCTTGTTTCTGATTGGTAATCAGCAGTTACGTCACTGATTTTTGTAATTTGTCATTGAAAAAATCTTTGTGAAACACCATCCTGCTCTAACCCTGAAACCTTACCTGCTTAGATTTGAATTTTCGTGTTTTACTGGGTGAGTTTGTTTTAATATGTTGTTTCTAGATATTGTCATGGTTTTATAGAGTTGTGGATATTAATTACAGCAGAGTTATCGAATCTTGCTAGAGTCACATATTTAAGAGGAAAGGGCCATTGTTGTGGTAGGGTTGAAAGGGTAAACCTAATGTTGTGCTGAACTATATTGAACAGTTCATTTTATTTATTAGTTAGTTGTAGTTGGAATGAGCCTATTCTTCAGAATACAGGTATGACTGTATGTTTCCTATACATGTATCACCGTGATGACTAAACATGTGCATATATACCCTTCCCGAGAGGAAGGAATATAACACAAAATTAATAGAAGGGGTAGGAAAATAGGTTAACGCAATTAACCTATTTTAAGGTATTATTGGGAAACCTCTGTATAACCCCTCAAAAGAATCTATGAACTGTGATCAGGTGGATTCCTACATGTTATATTTTGGACATGGCATCACATTTTGTTTGTATGACAGTTTTGAGAAATTCACAAGTGGCCTAGAATCAGAATTTTGTGAGAGATGGGGCACAACATTCCTAAAGATTAGGGGGGGGGGGGAGTCATCACCTCCAAAGGGGGTGGATGGGGGTGCCCCTTCTTGGACTCATTTTTATGTCACTTAGGTTTCAAAAGGAGGGGAACCTGGGCTGGTTGTGCCCCTCTAAATCCACTCATGGTCCAGATTCACAAAAGTGTTTTGCTGCAAATTTTTTTTTTAGGTCATGCCTGTTTTTTGCATCAATGCTACATGTATGTAGTATTAAGACACAATCATAGCTTCCATTTACGTCAAATCCATGTTGAATTCAGGTAAAGTATTGTGAATTGTCCAAGCTTTACTAAGTAGAGTTTCAATTGTTGAAATTGACAAGTATTCATTGCAAGTTTTGGGATTGTAAATTTCTGAATAGAATCTGAAGAATATATGTGTTATTACCCTCGATTACTCATACACAGTGAATGAATAGAGATGTAGACTTTACCTCCAAACATCGGGATATATAGAGTCAAAAGTTTCTTTCATTGCGTGGGCCCTTTTCATTCCCACGTTTATGGAGCGTTTTGTCTGTTACACCTATAAATGACACAGTGATTGATTATTTATTATCCTTCTAGAATTGAAAGGTTTCTTTTTTCTCCTTCTTATGCCTGTAATATCATTTCTAGTTTGTGGATGAGAAAATCAATTCAGAGTGAGAAAAAAAAAAATCAAAATTTCTCATTTTCGATAAAACAAACTATTGTACTTTTGATTTTGATTTAAGTTGGACACTACGTCATAATTTTTCATTTCTGATTAAAATTTCAAACTATTAAAATTTACTTGGACTACAATCAAACTAAATACTACATGGGGGCCCCAGGGTCTTTATAAATGATTCATACAAACAAAAAGCAAAACAAAAGAGTTTGATGTGTTTTGTGGTAATGCATACAACCTATTCATATGGTCAAAAAAATGAAATGAAAAGATGGTATGCATTCTATTTTGCACCCCCCCCCCCCCCCCCCTCTTGGTTGACAAATCTTGGCAATGCCACAGACTAAATAGAAACCCACTTTATTATTAAAGTATGAATGAATGCATGAGTGATGATGTGTACAGTCTAGAAGTCTCACTATGACGTATAAAACATAACACATGCGAAGGTTACAAGTCAATAGATTATCATTGTATCATTTACCATGAATAAAACTATGGTCACCTCTTATGTTTTAACAAGTGTACTGTCAAGTTCACCGTAGGTGTCCCATTGAGGCATTGCCAGGCCCTCCCAACTGTGTTATTTTCCCATGTGAAAATATTAGAGCTGTAACTGTTTGTTAAATCATTTACTGTTAGACTTTTCATTGTAGGTCATTTCTCTGTTTCAATGGGAAAGGACGTTTTTATTCGTTGATTCGTATGAAGTTATATATTTAAACAATCGTATGTTAATGTGGATCATCAGAAAGTGTGCACGTGAAGTTAGATGAAAGCCGACTGTGAGAAATGATATTCAATTGGAACCGTTTGAGGTATCAGATCTTATAATATTACATGGTTTCTTTCTTTACACGACCAACATTGTGATGCAAATATTTGTGGAAAGTGCTTGGATCAGTCTTTTTTCATGCGCATCTGGGACTACGTGCTGTACTGTTTGAACGGACAATGTTGCAGTTTAAACAAACTTAACCACTGAGCCAAATAAGCAGCTCCTCACTGTTTTTTTGCCATTAGTATTAAACTGAATAGTTGACATAATGTTGTCTGCAGTGTATATATCACCAGTACACTGTGAGTGTGACAAAGGTCCACAGTGTCACTCTGGTGTGTGTTACATTAGTTGACCAAAGCAGAGAAAGAGTTGAATTCTCTTAAATTTCTGACGTTGGAAAAGTTCTTTTTCACAGCGTCGCGATGTCGACTGTCCTTGCCAACTGGGACTATGGTCAGGATTATACATGGAATATGATCAATACCATGTACTATGGTCCAGGTACTACAGGGCGTCTCAATAGCTGGTCATCCAGTGGTAGTGATACCTGCGTGGACTCGGATAGGTCTGTATACCATGGCGGATTGCATGTAGTTATATGTTAGAACTACACAGTGTGTCAAAAAAATAGTGGACATATTTCATTGTTTTGCAGTGCCTTTGCCATTTAGCAAGACTTCTTTCATGTTTTATTACAAGATTAATCAACCTTGTGAAAAAAGGGAGAGAGTAGGAGAGATAGGTTTAGATTGCACTCACGCACAGTGGTATGTATAAACTAAACAGTATGTTCAAAATATGAAGGTATTTGATTGTTTAGTTTTCATTAATGCTATGCAGCTGCTGATGAAGCATACATTTCTTAAATATTTTATATTTAAATATTTAAATAATAGCGAGAGTAATTCATCAGTGGAAAACTAAAAAAAGAGAGGAGAGGGAGAGAGAGACAGTGACAGAGAGAGAGAGAGTAAAGGGGAGGGAGGGGGTTCGGGTAAAACTGTTATTGAAAGCTGTAATTAAATGACTTCCTCCTATTCGCCAAAGAGATCACATTTAGCTAAAAGTGCATAGCCTTTGAAATTATCTGTTGAGAAGCAGAAAGACATTAGCTCATACCATATGACACAGAGCTAACAGCCTCTTTGCTCTCATCAGACATTTCATGCTTTATTAAGCAAGATAGATACCTCCCTGAATGTCACAGACATCTTTCAAGAGTTATTTCTTTCAAGGGTTTCTGGTCAAAACTTGTATTCTTGGCAGCCTTCGGTGATGGCATCCTTTGCTGAAAGATGCTCTGGGTCTGGGAGGATGATGTTTGGTATGCTTCCTTTACTCATTACAGGTGAATGACAGGTATCTATGTTTAGACCATCCAGGAGCATCAGATTCTGTCTTTCAATACATTAATTTGCGTTCATTAATTGTATAATTACCTTGGGACTTTAGATATATATATACCAGAGATTAAGGAAGACAGAGAATAGATCAAATACAGCAATGAAACCTTGTGTGTCAGATATAATGTGGAGTAGATTGAATCAAGGGAATGATCAATATTGGTGGATTGAGGTTTGAACAGTATGAAAGGAAAGCATTAAATCATAAAGTTCAGAGATTGAACAGATAAAAACTAACCGTGAG
The DNA here is from genome assembly GCA_035222895.1 of Strongylocentrotus droebachiensis. Lineage (NCBI taxonomy): Eukaryota > Metazoa > Echinodermata > Echinoidea > Camarodonta > Strongylocentrotidae > Strongylocentrotus > Strongylocentrotus droebachiensis. The sequence goes on from JAVYIG010009882.1 coordinate 64,822, forward strand.
TAGAGTGCATCCGAGATTAGGGATTAATTCCAAAAAAAATTACAAGACAAACATTAATCTAAATAGGGAAGCTTTGGTTAGTGAACTTTTGGAGTGTACATATATGAAGAGCAAACACAGCTCTTTTTGATCAAATAATTTGTAGATTTAAACAAACCTTGCAGTATACACAAATACTTGTATGCTACATGTACATGATCAACTTTTTTGACCGATACCACACTATTTCTTTCACAATGCTATCGCATGACCAGAACTTAACTTTATCTTTAATGTTTCCTATATAAAATTGAATCATAGCTGATGTAGGTGTTGTGCTCAGTATGAATGGTACAATGGTCTGGTCTGATTTGGAATAGAAAGGTGATAAAGTCTCCCATGTCCTGTGTAGTCTTAGCCTCCAGTCTTCAAAGGAAATGTGTCATCCAAGAAACGAGCCTTTCATACTCCCCCTGTGACATGACTATGACTTGAACTTCAGCAGACAAAATGTTTAATAGTCAAAACCTAGATGTCCCTTGAGAAATACTGTCCAGAATTGTGTGACAGCAGGAAAGGAGCTCATAAAAATCAAACTGCTTTATTATATAGTGTTTTATAAATGGACTTGCATACTTTAATTCAACAAATTTCACAGATACAAAGCTCTGCATTTCAATGTTTGAAGGTCTTTGCTCCTATATTTCATATTAGAATTCATGATCTTTTTGTTGTCATAATTTTTTTTTTAATGGGCATCACAATCCTTTACAAACATGTTTTTGAAAGTAGAGATCAGATGGAAACTACTTTTCTATCATGTTACATTTTGATTTTTGTTATCATTTCTTTGTGTGATCTCTAGGGAAGTATTTTTACTCATCACACCAACATCAGTAGCCCACCGAAGCATTTAACTTTCACTCTCTCTCTCTCTCTCTCCTTATGTTGCTCCCTCCATCCATAAGTGTCATTCCAAATACGAACAGATAATGCACGGATTGCAGAAGATCTAACATACCACTTGTAAATAAGCCTGTTAGAAACATCACATACTACCTGTAATTTGATCATACATTTTCGGAAGCCGCCAACATATTTGAGGGAAATTTCAAACTTTCTAGATCATTTTCACAATGCTTGACTTGCATCCTACAGACACAAGTTACAACATTACTGAAATTGTCAGACAAATAAATAGTTTTGGTATGGGGGTGGAGATGTAAAAAAAGGGTTTGTTTTTGTTTGGTATGAAAAGAAAGGCAAAGTGAAAGTGTCTGCAAAATGTTTCTTTAGCAGAGTACTTTGACATTTATCATTGTCTTCTTTATTTTCATTTGAAAGAGATACTGATTGGATAGTTTATTGAGGAAGAAAGGAAGGAGGGAGAGAGAGAGAATAGAATGAGTGATTGATTTGGAGGGAGGGAGGGAGAGAGAGAGAGAGAGAAAAAAAAAAGAGAGAGAGAGAGAGAGAGAGAGGGGGGGGGGGGAGGAGGAAGGTCAAGATGAAAAGGAAGCAAGGGGAGATGAAAAATGTCAGGAAGGAGGGGAGAAAGAAGAGCAGGAAGAAGAGGATGGTGAAGAAGAGAAAGGAAAAAAAGGAGGAGAAGAAGAAGAACATGAAAGAAAAACATGAAGGAGAATAGAAAAAGAAAAAGGAGGAGGAGGAGGAGGAGGAGGAAGAAGAAGAGGAAGAAGAAGAAGAGAAAAGATGAAGAGGAAGAAGAGAGAGAGAGAGAGAGAGAGAGAGAGAGAGGGGGGGGGGGTGGGGGCTGATACTAATGTTAGTTCTGCTGCACTGCTGTTACTACAGTATTTCTATAAATGCCTTCATTTATTAATCTGGGTAGCGATGCCATGTCAAATGATCCAGATTAAATTGATGGTTAGATCATATCTTTATGAGGAAATATCCTTTAGTTGAATTTGTGTGGATTATTTTTTTGCAGGTCATTCTTTTTGGCAATGAGACAAGTGTATGATTTCAAAGACTGTGTCTTTGAACATTAGGGAATAAGCTTACTCTTATCATTTTTAATAGGGCAGATATATTTTAATATCTTAGTTTTATTGTTTGCTTTTCTCCTTTTTCCACTCTCATCTCTCTTTAGTACCCTCTCTGCATATCACTGTTTTTTTCTTTCCCTCTCCCCCTTCTACCTCTCTCTCTCTCTCTCTCTCTCTCTCTCTTCCACTGTGTCTTCATCTTTTACAACCTTTCCTTCCATACCACTCTTCTCTCTATCATTCTTTATAAGCAATTCTGAATCTGCAGCACTCTTAAAAGTATCAAAAGAACATACTCAAACTTTCTGCTAGTAGAGAGACAATAAAAATGAAAGGAGAAATGTTTGGTCTAATAAAAAGACATGTGATATTTTGTTCAGTAGTCCACATGGACTGAAGATCGAGACATAGATATATGAAAGTAATTTGTCACTGTCAGCTTTATAAATTTGAGCAATACAAAAAGTGTCAATATTATACACAACGTCTCATGGGCTCAGAGCAAGAAGTGCTTAAACATACAAAGTTAAGGCGCTTTTTACTCTCAGCAGATTAACTATTTAATTTGACCCTGATCTGAAGTCACAAGTTGTGAACAAAATAAGGGCAATTTCATTATTTAGTTTGTCTTGATCTGTCTTAGTTTGCTTGATCACATCATAGTTTGTTCTGGATGGGGTTCATTTGGCAGTAATATTACTTTTCTTTGAAATCTAAACTTTGCCACATTAGTTTTCCCAATAGATCCTGATTCATATCATTTATAGATTTCCAGTCTGATACAGGTCTACCATGGTTCATTCAAACCACAAGGGGGAAGTATGAAATATAACAAATTTGTGCCAATATTTCATCAGGTATTTTGATAAAAATAAAATGAAATAAAAGATCATGATTTTCATGCCATGTTTAGGTTATCATCGTTTCTAATCAATGTTTATTTCTGTCTTTTTTCTTTCCATGCATTGTCTACTTCACTTCAAATCACGGAAAACAGGTAAGCACATACTTCCTTATTTCCTTTCTAAAGGATTAAAAACAAACATCCATTGTTGAGTAAAAGCATATTTTAGTACTTTTTTTTTTTGCACTTGCATTGATTTGTCTTCCTTATCTATGTACATGTGTATGTGTGGTAAAAAGAACTGATATTTTGAAGGTTCAAAATCTACCTCAGCATTTGAAGAAAAAAAATTGTTAACCACACTTTGACATTTACAAAAATCATTAAATATTCATCATTTCTCTTGAATATACTTTATAAACACCTGTCTACCCTATTCAAACAATTGATAGTATTTATATACATGTACAGCAGAAACACTAGGATGAATGATAGTTAAGTTCAGAAGTATACACATAAATAAGTCCATAAATAAATCCTTATAACTTTATAAAAAGCATAATTAAAGTGAAGGTTTGAAAGCAGCATTAACAGTAACTTTATCAAATGATATAAAATAGTCATACACACTACATGAAGTACTTTGGGAAGTATTTTAATTAGAAAACAATATTTTGAAGGAGACTGTTAAAATTATTGTAATGGGTTAATTTAGATTGGTGCTTAAAATCATTTAAGCCTGCCAATGTAATTTGAACAAAATCATTTTTTTTAAAGAAATGTAGTGAATATTAGAAATATATCAGCCAATATGAATTCCTTTCAGCCACTATTTACTTGTCCCACTCGAGCAATACATTGCATAGTGTATGTTAAGTTCTTTATAATATTAGCCTCATGAACTAGCGGATGTGCGTGTCGAGAGTCCAGTGTTCATATATCCTGATATATGCGTTTCCATGACAATTACATCATCTTAAGGCATAAGGCAAGCATCTTCAATCCTGCCTCGACTACAGGCCTCAAAGTCTCCCATCACCCAATAGCAAATCTGACCAAAGTTCAAGAGCGTCAAACGCACATCCCTCCCGGTCCTCACTATCCTACCCCTTATTCTCATTCTCTCCGTCTCGGACGTCTTCACCGCCATCACACGTCGCGACCACTGCCAATTCTCCATGTCCCAAAGTCGCAAGTAAATCCCTGCCCCGACCGATGATTTTGTAGAGTCACATTTTTCATAGAGGTAATTCTCTGTTTCGCTTACATGCTCAATAAAGCAATGTCTGTATGCAAGAACAGGATCGTCATTGTATTCATAATCATCATAACTAGAGAAATGGATTCGCTGCATTCTGTTGGTATTGTGACTGGAGCTCACGCCCACCTCCATGCAGTTTAGGTTGTGGTTTTCTGCAAGCTTGAGAACGGCGTAGTTGAAGGAATCACGCCGCTCCATGTAGTTTGGTGAAACCCATCCATCAGGGATGTACAACTGCTCAACCTCGTACCACTTTAGACTAGCATCACGCTTCGAGCCTCGAGAGGACGCCCTTCTAGGTGTTGTTAGGTTTCCTGGGTGAACGAGTCCAACACGAAGATTTTTGGCGTTGCCACGGTAACGTTTGCCATTGTGAATACATTCTGCTGCAGTGAGAACATGCCTAGGGCCTATCAGCACACCGGAGCAGCCCGTTGACAGCTGGGCTACTGCTGAGAAAGGGAATATCTTCCTGAAGTCTTTGGTGATCTGGTACCTCGTGTCCGTGCCAAATATATGTCTCCTCCTACGGGATGGACCCGGATCCATGCCCGCTGAACTGTCTCCTGGAAAAAGCTTGAAATTGAGTAGCTCCCGAGCATCATCTACACTGACTTTAGTTCTAAGAATATCACTCAGGTTTTTAGCACTCGTTTGTTCGAACGAAAGACTTTTCTCGATAGATTCCAAGTTCAGATGCTCATCTCCAAACTTCAAACTCTTTCCTGCTTTTAATTCATGAAATGCCTTGGCAGTCTTTGAGAGAGTGTCCGTCTCACTACCTTGTTCTGTGTGCATCTTGGGCAGTCTTAGCTGTTGCCATGTGTTCCATTCTGGGACCCTGTCTGCAGACACAGAAGCAAGGCTAGTTGCCATGACAACCAAAAAGATGCCCAATAGCATCTTGAGTAAAGTTGGTCTGTACATAACGAGAGAGTCTAGTTCTGAAGGACTTTCCTTCAGTATACCTGCAGATAGTTAGAAGTAGTTGCTGCAAATTGATGCAGAGTGATGATCAAAGAGATGCAAGTGAGCTCCTTTCCCCGACCATTGCCATTTTAATTAAAGGAGTCTTGATACAATTATCATATCACAATGTTTCCTTTGGATCACAAACGGTAAGAAATAGTTAATGCATAGTGCTTCTAATAACAAAGTAATGCAAACAAAGTTCCAAGGGATCCAAGTGGTACTCTTTAAATAGTCGGACAGATCACATTCACCAGATGCCAAGATATATATTTATTTGTTATCGTTTTATGCTGTCCTAAATCCCTCTCAAAAATAGTATCTTCCAAGTCTCAAAAAGTGATTTCTTTCAAGAAGCTCTGCTGTGCTCGTAAGCTTCCTCTCTAAAATAGTATCTTCCTTGGACCAGCAGTCTCACAGTGATAAAAGTAAGTCCAGTTGAGGGCTTTTTATCAAATCCCTGGCATGCAAACTTTCTCCCATCTCAGTCTTTGGAATGACCTACGTCATAGGTCCTTGAAAAGTACAATTCCTTGGAATGCTGGCTTACTCCCTGGATGGTTGCTGGACAATCTAAGAACTTGACCCTTGCTGACCACTACAGTTCAAGGTGGAAGTATGATGACCTACAGGAAAGAATGAAAAGTGGAGGAAATAATTAAATGGAGGTGATGCTGAGTAGTCATTCAATTTCAATGTGTGAAAAACTTCATTGAATTTCTGAACTATTTTCATTCAAATTTTGAATATGATAGCACTCCAATAGCCATCCTTTTCTTTGGAAATTGTTACCATGATATTCTCCTACTTTGGACTACAAACATAAGAACGCAGACATGTATTTCTCTTGTGACCTTTTACCAAAACTTGACTATCTTTTTAAAACAACCAGTGCGCAAGCAAGAAGAAAAGAAGGCCTGAGGAGACCAGATGCTTGTACATCCCTTGGTCAGTGTCATTTTGGCAAAGTCCTCACCTGTAACCACAAGGGAATCTAATAGGAGATGACTTACAGGAAGGGAGGGGAGGATGTTAGTAATGTGGCTCTTAAGAAGGACATGACAAAGGAGACAGAAGGTATTTAGGAAAGGGCTTGAGACTGAATGGCCAGGTGGCAGTATGGTTTAGAAGAATAGGTTAGTGATAAGGGAATTTTAATTAAACATAGTTTGGATAATTTCCATTCATTATGTTAATTAATTAAATTTAAGGTATTATCATCCTTTTTTTTTAAAATTAGGTGGATGTTTCTTTGGCTATTATTCCCCTATAGGCCTGAATTCCTTAGTGAAATGGTGTTTACAGCCAGGTGGTGGATCCAGGGGGGGGGGGGGCAATTTTTAAATTTGCGAGGGCAAAAAAAAAGTTTAAAAAAATTAGTGCTCACTCCCCTCACTTCTCTGAAATTTCAATTTCAATTTGAAAGCCATGTTCAATGGATATTTTAACTTCTTTTCCAGACTTTGTTACATCCAAGAAATGATAAAATATCAATGCTTTTCTGATTTTCAATCGGCTTAAGGTTGGCACTTATTGTCGTGTGGGAAATATACATCATTGTTATGTTACTCACTTGCAGGAAAAATAGCAATATAGGCCTGTTTATTTTGCAAACAGGCACAAATTATTGAGCGCTTTTCAGAGCACATAAAGCTGTCTTAACCCATGAACGAGTTCTCTACACTCAGTTAAAATGGAAAATCAGACTAGATACTAAAACACACTAAAAGTAAATATGTGAAAAAGTATGTTTCCAATATTATACCTTAATTTTTCACCATAGCAAATATTTTGCAGATATCAGATGAAATGGTTCACAAATAAACATCATTACACATTCCAATGTAGATTAATAGGAGAAGGTCATCTAAGAAATGTGATCCATCAGCTTAAAAGTGCAATAAATCACTAAATTATATTTTGGTATTTTAATGATTGTATATCATTTGAAACAAGAGATTCCAGCTATCAAATGATAATACATGTATACAACACATTGCCTGTTCAACATCATAAGTATGTGTTAAAGTTGTCAACACCTATTAGTAAATGCCCTTCTAGCTCCAAACCAAAGTCTTGCATGTTAAGTTTACAGCTGGTAAGCCCACTTTAATACAAGATTACACTTCACCATTTGTTGACTGCCTGAAGGAATTGCTTTTGAAAACACAAACATGACAATTTGGATTGGCATGATTTATTACTTAAAGGAATTTCAATACCATACAATTTTCTGGTACTTTGATGATTAAGCTGGCAGTTGGTTGAATAAAGACAGCAATATCTCGTGCTAGAATTCTTAGACTCCAACATGCCTTAGGCCTAAGCCGTTAATAGGGGGACTGACGCACCTTAAATATTTCTGTTACAAGGCAGCCTCACCTTAGCTTACAGTTTCTGTTCAATTGTCCATATCATTATGTAAACAAGACTGTCAAACTTGCAATTTGCAAGAGACTCAAACTTAGAATATTCAAAGTTTTATTTTTATTTATACATCAAGTAAATATAATTCATTTTCTATGGCTTTAACTTTCTATTTATCCCTTCTCTTTCTCCATCTCACACAAGTCGTGTGCTTGCTTTATCAACTTTTTCCTTTTTTAGTCGCATTTGAATTTCTTAAGACGAACATGAACAATTTGTCTTAAACCTTTGTTTTCATTAATGTCATAATCCTAAAAATGTATCACAGGCCCTTATAGAGTCGGGTATTGTTCAGGTATTATGGGCTATTCTGCAGTTGTTTCACACATCCTATGGCGTGGGATAAGGGCTAAGGCTTAATTTAGTGTTCAGTTGAAATTGACACACCTTTGATGCTAGAATTTAAATAAGAAGATATCTTCTAATTACTTACCCTAATTCCTGATGTGTTACACCATGTGATCTGCTTCCAAGTACCAAATAAATCCAGTCATTGATACAACACAATATCAGAGATTACCTGCTGAATGCAATCAGTTTGATCTAAAAAGATGTCACTATTCCAGAGTCTGATCAACACATGCAGATAATCACCCTGTCCCTCTTACTCATTAAAAGAGTAAAATTGTCTTAAAGCTGTAGCAGTCCATCCATTGTTTACTTGTTTAAGAACCAATTTGAAGATGTTTTGTGATGAGAACGCTAGAGCCATGATCCAAGCACTCGTGCAGCTCATGCAGAAGTAGCTATGCCATGTGGAGGGAAGGTGATCTAAACTGATCTGCGTTCTGAAAGGAAACCTCACTCTTATACCCTAAGCCATTCACACACTGTAACAAATAGGGTCTACTTGAGAATCAGTTTCAGGAACGTGCCATCAGACAGATAAACAGAGAGAGACAGAGTGACAGATATCGATAGAGGGAGTGAGAAAACACAGAGAGAGGGAGAGAGAGAGAGAGAGAGAAACAGAGAGAGAGAGAGAGAGACAGAGAGTAACATATATCGATTGGGGGAGATAGTTGCAGATAATGATAAAGGGAGGAAGACAAAGAGAAGGATGGAGGGAAGGAAAAAAAAAGGAGGGAGAGAAAGGGAGGGAGGGATGGCGAGGGAGGAAGAAAGGGAGATAAAAGGAGAGAGGGAGAGAAAAAGAGGGAGGGAGGGAGAGAAAAGAAATAAGGGAGAGGGAGGGATGGAGGAAGTGAGGGAGGGAGGGAGGGAGAGAGAGAGAAGGGCGGAGGGAAATAGTTTGGCAAGGATGGGGGGGGGGGGAGAGAGAAAAAAAGGAGGGAGAACAATATTTTGGCAATGATGGGGGCGGGTGGAGTGAGAGAAAGAAAGAATTAGAAAGAGTGAGAAAGAGAGTAAAGAAAGACTCAAACTTGGCTAGATTTCAGAGACATATCCCCAAGGGAAGCTCTAAACGGTCTTTTGGACTTTCATTCCAAGTCCCAGCCAACTCTGGTCAAATAGTACAAGTGAACAGAGTTCACACGCTGCCAATCCTTCCTCATAATACTATTTTGTTTTCCAAGTATAAGCTTGTAGTTCATAACAAAGCTGTGTGTTATTGTCTTTTTATGCCACCTCCAGTCTAAACAACCACTAAAAACAGGCGGTAATTTT